>JAKTPK010000151.1:45550-84677 GCA_030557565.1 Tetrapisispora arboricola | reverse complement strand
GCTCAACCACAACTGAGATTATTTACCATGTTGAAACTCCAACAAATGACTACAATAAAAATATTCCCCCATCATTAGCTTCTACAACAACTTCTACTTTGCGCAGTATAATATCTTCAACCACAACTGTTTGTAATGAAAGTAGCATTGTATCGATTTTATCAACTGAAATATCCACATCTGAGGTAAGTTCAGAATACACCACCTCTTCAAGCCTGCAATCAATTGATTCGGAAATCAGTGAATCTACTGTTATCCTAACTACTTTAATCTCGGTGAGTACAAAATCTAAATCAAATGCCACGTCCGACTATCATTCATATTCTAATTCTGCAACTTCTACTACCACTACCTCCAATGAAACGTCGAATGTCACATCCAGATCTGTTTCATTTACCTCAACTTCTACAACTAAACTATCAACCTTAGAAACTATCCAAATAACTTCTCCAAACACCCAAGAATCAAATTCAAGTACAGGTACTTCATACCCAACTTTGTCAAAGTACTCAGAAACTTCAACAACTACACCAGTATTTTCTGAATATGAAGGTAAGGGTGCATTTAGCAAAGTTAACTTTTTTAGTTCCATAACCCTTACTTTGCTATCTTATATTTTTCTGATATAAGAAAATACTCAACATTCAACTCAATACCCAAAGGTTGAATAAAATGTTCCAACAATAACGAAAACAAGATTTTTTGTTCAATCTGAATTTATTTTAAGTTCTTCGATGTTTTTTTTTTTTGAAAAACAAATAAAACATAACCTGTATCTATTATTATAACAAAAATAAACATAGATATTCCAAGTTTAAATAGACACTTTAATTAATTAAATAGACACTTCAACGTAAAAAATATATCCATATTTTCAATGAATAAACAAACAATATTTACTGTCATTTTTGTATTCAGTCGCGAATTTTCAAATTTTCATCATGTAATCCAAGAAAAATGTATCGATATTAGTTTCATAATAAGAACTTAAGATGAGTCAGAAGATCTGAAACCCTAGTTTAGTCATGTAGACATATATATATATATATATATATACATATATGGTAAGCTAGCTTTGACTAAGATAGAGTGTATTGCTTTTCATAATTGTCAAAGTATATCATTTCCAGTCAAGAAAAAGGAAAAATAAGGCCCATATAGAGTCTAGTGGTATGTAAATGAGTGCTGTGCTAGTTTTCAAAAGATTCCATTCGATTTCAAGACCTGTTTTCAACAGTACCTCAAAGAAAGAGTTCTTGAAGCTAATTAAAAATGACCAGCTGACTCCTATACAAAAAAATGTGGATGTTCAACAATTAAACAAAGCGGATGTTGATCTTACATCAGCAATTATAAAATCAATTAACTCTTCACCTATTACAATTAAAGAAAGAAGAGATATAAATAATTTTTTGATTGAGAATTTAACGAAATATGATTATAGTGTTGCTACAAGACTCTCTAAAACTATATTAGATGACAAACAGAAGTTCAGCAAAAGTGCATTTGTTGAAATAATCAAATACAATCCTGGCAGGATATCAAGTTCGTGGCAATTATTCATAGATCATTTTGAAAGTTTCGAATTGAATGATGAATTGATTATTGCTGTTTTGGGAAAAACTATAAATTTTGATAAGGAGGATTTAAATGAGTCAAAAATGAATATGGATGTGTCAGATATAACCAGAAGTGTTATATTGATCAAATTACTCTCTAATAAAACATTACTTGATAAAATGCTTTTGAAAAGGTTAATTGAGCAAATAGTTTATAATGATATGCTATTTGTTATGCCATATTTGGATGGGATTTCAATTTCACTAAGTGAGATTATTGAACACATCGAAGTTAAAGATATAAATGATTTCGATTATTATCAATTATACAACTGTTATGATTTTGATACACTAATGAAAAATCCAAGTATTTTAAATTATATCCTTTCAGCACTAGGTGAAAATTTAATAATTACAGCACCCACAGAGGTTGAGAAAAAGATTAATATTTTTAATTTGGAACTCAAAAGCGTAATTGATAAAGGCCTAACTGATAACAAGATGTTTTCATCTTGCTCAAAAACAATTGATACAACAAATGACTTCAACAAACTATATACCGATATTACAAGGAAGGGAATCGATACAGTAAATTCAACCATAGCAACCAAACTGCTGAAAATATTTGGTGTTTATAGAAGCAATATCTCACGAGTAGAAAATTTATTTGAAAAATATGTGTATCAGATCAAAAAATTAACTAACTATGATTCTAACAGCGAAGTAACTCTTCTACAACAGATGTTTCTAATTTATGCTTATTTTACCATAAATGCCCCAAGTTCAAATAAAAAATATTTTGGTAAGATGTTACATTATATATCAATTATCAAAGCAAAAAAATCCGTACCTACATTGATTAATAATACCCAAAATTGTGTGTTGATCTTAGCTTACTCTTGCATTGATATAAATAAAGCACTAGAAGTTTTCAATAGCAATATTGTAACTACTTCAAAAGACACAGATTCTGTTTCTAATATTTCACCAAGCGCTAAATTAGTAGAGTCATTGATTCTCACATACTTGATCACTGAAGATCTGCCTTTTGCAAGAGTTATCTATGAAAAAGCAGTTATGGAAGGTATAATCAAAACAGCTTCTGAGAAAAACATGATTAAACGTATTTTTACCAGCTATGGGGATGCTATTGACAATGGATCTGTGATTACTGCAATAAAAAAGATGATGAATGATGTAATAAGAAGCTATTAAGTATCACTTCTATAAATTTCAATTATTTTATAAATTTCTCATTTTATTAAGAACTTTGATCAAATGAATACATAATCATTATATATCTAATACTCTTAATTATCGATCTAATGACAGTCATTTTTGTCATTTATTAACTTTAAATTTCAGTGTTGAAAACTGTGATGATATTTTTTTACTTGCTTTTTTCTTAGTAAGAGATTTATCATTTGTTGAAAATGAATCTGTATCATTATTGGTGTTTGTGTTGTGTCGTATTCTTTCATCATTATAATTTCCAATTGCCATGTCAGGATTTGAGCTCAGTTTGGCTTTATTCACAATATTATGGAATTTTGAATTCTTTATAATGAGGTGATTGCTTTTTGTTGACTCATTTTGAGTCATTGTAGTAAAATTATTAGGCTCAAATTGCTTTGAATTTTTTTTATTCAATATGATACCAACATTTTGTGCCATTTTTGTGTTCGATCCTCTTTTATTCGGATACACTATAAGATTCGATTTAAACTTTTGGAAGTCCCCATTAACAGCTTTATGAGAAATCATTGTTGATGCTTCAACATTATTTTTCAGTTTCTTTCCGATATTATATGATTGATAAGTGTAAATATTGCTATTGTTAAATTGATGCTGTTTGGATACAGAAAATTGGTTTGTGACAAAAGAGTTACTAAGCGATGTTGAACTCTTTTTATTAAGATGATAATTTTTCAATTTTTCATGCAATTTATTGTAGTTTGCAAACAGTGTTATGTCTGTATTGTTCAATTTATCAGTTAATATTGGCTCTTTTTTGATCCTAAGGTTAGAATACTTTTTTTCTTTACCATGTTGATTTTGGAATTTCAAAAATTTTATTCCACTTTTTGATGGTTGCCTTTTTTTCAATGGTTTGGATTCAAATACATTGGTATTCATATTATTGGCATCTACTATAGCAATATTATTATTGATTTTTGGAATCTCTTGTTCTGTCTGCAATGTGTCATTATTTGAATCTTCTAACAATAAATCATCATCAATATTTGTCTCTAGTGTTGTATGCCATTTATTTGTGAACACAGAAACATTATCCAAAATATTTTCAGATGAAATCTCATTATACCCCTCTGAAATAGTGATGTTTCCCATTGTATTTCTGTATTATGTTACTTGTTCTCTGAAATATTTTTATTTGAAATAACAATAACTTATATCTTCACTGATTAGCCTATAAAAAACTCATATTATCAAGAATTAATCTTGTAAAATTTTTTATTTACTTATAATGTATATTGTTTTCTCTTGAAGATCGAATTTGTCTTAACTTTGATGTTATCCCTAATCACATAAATGGTATTAATAAATGAAATCAAAGTACAAAATAACTTTTTTAATTTGAAAAAAATTGCTTTAAATTACCTAATGTATTATTCAACTAAGGTTGTAATCAATCTGTTTCTATTGTCATTATTATATAAATTATAGAAATAAATTAATATTGATCCTCTTTTCAGTTAGTACCTTTAAATATCAACCTTCCTTTATCCCAATGCCCACTTAAGTTTTTCAAGTTTTCAAATTTTCAAATTTTTCAGATTTTTTTTTGGTGAAAAATTTTTGGAGCTCATCTCATCTCATCTCATCTCATCTCATCAAATTTTGTTCTAGTTTCACTCAAATTCTAACAAATGACAGGAATGAACATCTCATATTTAATAAAACGTATTGTTTTAGTTACTCTTGGTGTTGAGCATTCAAAGATTGGTAGAATCACAACTTATCTCGGCCCTCTAAATAGATTAACCACTGTAAAGAATAATTTTTAATATTGTGAGCAATGGCTAGACAAAAGAGAACTAAGTTTGCAATTCAAGAAAAAACTGCCAAAAGAAGAAAAGAAGAAGACCAACTGTTGGAAAGTGGATCTTTTTTCAATGGTGAAGAACATTCCTTAAGTGACGATGGTGAAAATGACATTTCTAAAAATAAGTGGGACGACGAAGAACAAGATTACGAATTGAAACCAAGAAAGTTAAAAGGTTATGCTGAGTCGGATATGGTTGAAGGTCTGCCAATCAAAGTTGATGGTAAAATTCAAAGAAAACTACATCAATCTCAATCATTAAAAAACAAAAAAGCTGAAGATAATGAAGATAAATATGAGTCTGAAAATAGTCAAGATGAAGGATTTAATGAACCTGGAAATTCAGATGAGGTTAAAGATACTGAAGAAGCGAGTGAAGATGAGTATGACACAGAAGAAAAAATTTTTCTCTTACAAGAAGAAATTGCTGAATTAGTAAGTAAAGTCATGGAGGAACCAGAGGAAAACGTTTCAGCTTTGAAACGTTTACTCACTATGTCAAGTTCCAAAAATCCAAACACTTGTAAATTTTCTATGTTATCATTAGTTTCTGTCTTTAATAGTATTATCCCAGGTTATAGAATTAGACCATTAACAGAGTTAGAAAAAAAAGAAAAAGTGTCCAAAGACGTTGCTAAACTAAGAAATTTTGAACAAAATTTAGTTCTTGTTTACAAGAAGTATCTAGAAAACTTAGAGCAGCTTGCCAAAATACCTAATAATTCTGAAGATTTAATAAAGGTAAATTTAGGTAATTTAGCCATAAGTGCATTGAATAATCTGATGTCAACAGCAGCAAACTTCAATTTTAGGCCTCATTTTCTAACAATATTGATTCGTAGAATATGTAAACCGAATTTAAGAAATGATCCGATGGCAAAAGAAACTATCAAGAATTTAGAGTTGCTTTTAGATGATGATACAGAAGGTAACATTTCCTTGGATGTTATAAGGATATTTAGCAAAACATTGAAAGTTAGAAAATATTATATCGAAGAATCAGTTCTGAATATTTTTCTGTCATTAGATGTTCTGCAAGATTACGATCCTAATACAAAAGATAATGATGCTAATAATCAAAATTATACTAAGATCAAGAAGAAAGACAGGATTCATCTTTCCAAAAAGCAAAGAAAGGCAAGAAAGGAAATGAAACAAATTGAAGAAGAAATGAGAAAGGCAGAAGAAACGGTTTCTGCTGAAGAAAGAGAGAAAAACCAAGCTGAAATTCTAAAACTAGTCTTAGCAATTTATCTAAACATATTAAGAGAAGGATCTCAGTCATTGATCGGTTCTGTTTTGGAAGGGCTAGCAAAGTTTGGGAATATGGCTAACTTTGATTTATTGGGTGATTTCTTAGAGGTCATGAAAGAACTTATTGCAGATTTGTTAGTAGATAACTTATCATCTCAAGATTTAAGAAAAATTTTACTGTGTACAGTTAGTGCATTTTCCTTAATTAAAAACCATAACCAAATGAAAATCAGTATGGATTTATCAAGATTTATAGATGCCATATATACTATTCTTCCACCACTATCCATGGATTGCGATATCGAACTATCATATAAATCCTTGAGACTATCGGATCCATTGAATAATGAAGTTTTGAAACCTACAGTTAATGTTTCCACCAAAGCGGAATTACTTTTAAGAGCATTGGATCACATATTTTTCAAATCTAGATCAGGTACTCGAGAAAGAGCATCAGCTTTTACAAAAAGATTATATATGTGTTTACTTCATACCCCAGAAAAAACTTCAGTTGCTTTATTGAAGTTTATTGATAAATTGATGAACAAATATCCTGATATCGCCGGTTTGTATTCAACGGATGATAGAATTGGAAATGGTAAGTTTTCTTTGGAAATGAATGCACTTACAAGAAGCAATCCAGAAGCAGCAACAATTTGGGAGAACACATTATTGACAAAACAATTTAGTCCTAACGTAGTCAAGGGTATTCGTTCTGTAGCTAAGCGTTCAGTTGAAGCAGATAAATAGAATTGCCATATAAATAAATAAAACAATAGCAATATTACAAAAATTCACATTTTAGATATATAATTGTAGATGTGTATATAAATTCATGTGATAATACCTATTCAAATCTTTTCATACCATAATTTGAATAAAATATTTTTTTTAATTATAGTTTCCTTTTATTTTATTAAATATACTTAATTATGCTGTTTATAATTTTAAATTTTGGTTTGATGGACCTAAAGATTTTACATTACCTCTAACATCATGGTGTTCACCCTTTTTGTTAATAACAGTAATATTCTTTGCCTTAGATAAGGTTTCAATGATACTTTCTTTCTTACCCTTCTTTCTTGGGTTTTGTTCTCTGTTTGACAATGCCTTTGATCTTTTACGTTTAGCAGCTCTACGTAATCTTGATTTGTCTTCTCTAGTTAATTCCTCTCTTGACATCACAGTACCATTGTTTAATCTAATTTCATTTGAATTATCAGCTTTTCCAGGTTTATATATTTCTTGTGGAGCTAATGTTGATGCATTAGACATAGTCAAAGGTTGAGCGTCTTCCATTGAGATAGCAGCAGTATCTACTCTCACTTCAAATTTCTGTTTAATAGGTTTTGGAATAAAATGTGCGGACGATAATGCATCAAGTTTATAAAACAGATCATTAAACAACTCAGTGATCTCATTATGTGATTTTTGCATTTCCTCTGATATTTCTTCATCTTCTTTAACGCCTTGGGCATCAGCTTCATAAATTTCTGCTAAAGATTTTGATGACTTGGTATCACTCAATTCAAATTTGGGTCTGGCTGGTTTTAATGACATATCAGTAATAGTACGTCTCTGTAGGTCATTAAAGTCTCCTGTTTGTATTCTCTTTCTGATCATGTCTTCTAAGGATTCAGTAACCTCATTAGTAATGACAGGAACAGGTTTTGCTGTTCTGTCAAATTCCAAATCTTCAGTTAAAAGCGCATCTTCAGGACGGTTTTGAGCATTGACTTCACCTTTTAATGTCCATTTTTTCTCTGCTACTGCTTCATCTTCCAAAGCTGAGATTTGTTTCTGAATCTCAAGTTGTTGCTTTTCAAATGTTGATAATTTATCGATGCCTTCATCTTCTTCATCTTCTTCTTCCTCTTCTTCTGCAAAAAGATCCAGTTTTGCAGAATCAATGGCTTCCTCGTAATCGCTGTCATCGAATACCTCATCATCTTCGTCGACGACTTTGTTCTTATCTTTGTTACTATGCTTAGTACCAGATTTACCCTTTTGATTTGGTTTGTCAAAAAAGTCATCATAATATATAGCTTCTTCCTCCTCTTCTGATGGGATGTCACCAAAATAATCAATATCTTCATCTTCATCATTATCATTTTCTTCCTCTAGATTGTTTTCAGCATTCAATGTCTGCCTATTGAATTCTTCTAAATCAAAAAATTTATCATTCAATCCAAACTTATCGGTAGCAGTTGACGGGTCTTTACTTTCGTCTTCAAAACCTAATGATTCAGTGGAAACTAAAGTTCCTTTTGGTACGTTAGAATTTGTCACGTCTTCTTCTTCTTTATTTTCTTCTTTCTCTTCCTCCTCTTCATCATCTTCTTCTTCCACTTCTTCTTCTTCTTCTTCTTCTTCTTTTTCTTCAGCTGAAATATTTTCTTCTTCATAGTTCTTTTCTTGATCTTCTAAATCACTAACTTCAGAATTTTCTTCCGACTCATTATCAGAACTACTAATTGGGTCATCTTTCATGGTTATGATATCTTTTAACTCTTGTATTCTTTCCATAATATCACCTTCAACCTTATCCAGTACTAGTTTTGATTGCCACCACACTTGGTTGGCATCCAAACCTTCAATAACAACTTCATCTATATCAGATTTATTAGAATTGTTTTCAGATTTGTAAAGTTGGATCACATTATCTAAGTAAGATTTCACTAATGGTAATGGTGCATTGACATCTTCCGCAAAAATGTTAGTTGGTTCTTCCTTTATAGTCTCAATAAAATCTACCATATTTTGAGTGTTTTAGTTGGACCAAAGATTATCACGGTTGTTATTCTTGTAGTATTTGCAACGCTACTCAAGCAAAATTATACTTTAGATTCTTCCTAGTTTTTATTCTATCTTTTTAGAAAGATGAATAACTAGATTTAGATGCTTGCAGAATATGGAAACTAGTTTTATAATTCTTTTTATACAATATATAGATAAACATTTATCGCAATTCTGGATTTCATTGCATCTCATCTCATTGCATCTCATCTCAAACTCATCTCAACTTTTTTTTTCAAAAAAATTTTTTTTCAGAGACATCACAAGGCGCTAGCAGCACTTTTTATTTTACAATTTTTGGTGCGGGTTATCTCATTATAAGAGAGTCTCAAAACGGTATGATTTAAGACACCAATGTGTGACATTGAATTATAACAACCTATTTATCATATTTAATCTTAATTGATAATTATTTAATCAAAGTTAATTATCTGAAACCTCTGAATGATTTAAGTTTTCAAATTGTAATTATTTAAACGTAAAGATGGAACACTAAATTGCTTAAGTTTTCTTAAAGAATGTTGAGTTTTCAATAAGAAGACATTTAGTCAAAAAGAATAATTTAGTGAACATGAAATTTGATACAACTCTTTGAAATCAGTAGAGATAATACATAAATAATAGTTCTTGAAAGCATAAAAATAAGAAAAACTTCAGACATAATTATGACATAATGGCAGCAGTGATACCGCATGATCCTAAAATAATGCTAACAGCAATTGTTATCTTACAAGCTATTTTTTCCCATGGTTTAATTGTGTTTTTACAAATTCTTAAGTAGAAAGAACATGGTAAAATCAAACAGATCATGAAACATAAACCGGCACCTAAAAATGCGATCAGTTTATCAAATTTTGGAAACAAAATGGCGATAATAACAAAAACTACATTTATGAAAACACGGTTTCCAAATTGTGTTAATCTAGCAAAATGCAAGCTTTTACCTTTATAATCAAGTTCAGGGTTCTGAACTTTAAATGCAAAGTCCAGAATTGAAATGATTGGTCTTGCATTTAAAGGTGTCTTTGCAATTGGAATAATTGCCATTAACGCAGATAAAATTAAATAAATTGAATTTGGATATCCGTGTTGTAGCATGATATTGGTTGTAATTTCACCTAGAACTAAATCTCCAAACATTAGAAATCCAATAATAGCAGTACCAAAATCAGTGATAAAAGTAATTTTATAAGTTGTCTTTAAACAGTCTTTGAATTTTTCTGGATGTCTCATGTCAGTTTTCAGATTTGGAAACACAGCATGCCCACCCCAACAAGCGCTAAGTAAACCAATGGACAAACATAAATTTTGGAAATTTTTTGGCCATAAATTAGTTGGCATTGGATCAATTAATGAACCTGGTTGGTCGTGTTTCAAAAGACCACAAGAAATTAATGTTATTAAAGTTCCAATAGTTGATAGAATTCCTAATAAAGATATATTGGATAATACACTCAAGGGCAAAAATACTGGTGGTGTAACGATAAAAAATGCAAAAATTTTGAAAAAGTTCACTGAGTATTTTGGAAATAAAGCATTCAACGAATCTCCAAACAATATAATCAGAGAAACACCACAACCTAATAAATCAGTAGTGAAAAGACATGAAATTAAAAGACGTCCTTTTGAACCAAATGCAGCATACCCTAAATCTGCGTAAGACATCAAAGTAGGATCTGTATCCAAACATCTTGATAACAATTCTGCACTACAAAATGTACCAGTAGCAAAAATGGTTAATAATGTTAAACCAAAAACCCAACCAGCATGTCTCAAACCTAATGGTAAAGCTAACAAACCTAAACCAATTAAAACATTGATGGAATTGAAAATAGTTTGTGGAGCTGTTGATTGACCTGCAAGAACAGTTATAACTTTTCCATCTTTATCGTGGACTTGTCTAACAATCATTGAATCATCATTTGTAACATTTTCATTTTCCAAATCATTTATATCATTTGTAGTACGTATTGAATTTGCAATGGAGATTGAATGACGCAATAATGAACGATGACTTGTTTGTCTAGATAAGCTTCCATAGTCTACTGAATTATTAAGATCTGAATGATTGAATGTATCATCAACATTAATAAGATTTGGTCTTGCAGATATGCCTGTTAAATTTGAACTATTTGCAATATTTCTTAAATTAACTTTATTTATAGTTGTCGATAATCTCCTACCAACTTTTGAAGGAGCTAAAGTAGCTGGATCGTATAATTGGTCATTTGATTCTTTGAAAAAAGATCTTTCGACTTCATGATTCATATCAATAGTCTTGAAAGAATGAGCTCTATTCAATGAACTTGCAAACCTACCAAGGGAATTAACACCTTTGAATGAACCAATTGGATAATCTAAAATTGATTTCCTTCTTTGAATGTTTGGATTATTTTCATTAATATTTTGACCATTGATATTGTTCCCATCATTTGAATTATTGTTTGTGTTTACTGAAGATGAACTCGAAAAAACAGAATTTGAATCATTCAAAAGCAACTCGTTTTCATTAGCGTTATCGTTATCATCCACATTTGAATTTGAGGTATTGACAGTATTTCTAGCCCTGTTAAATGGAATTGAAATATATTGAACTTTTGATTTTGTACCAGTATCAGATCTTTCGAGATCAAGATCTCTATCATGTTTTGGATTTGACATGTCTTGTTAATTTGCTTCAGAGTTCTTTATAAGAATGTATAACAAAAAGGACAATGGGCTGAAATAAGGATATTGACTTTCTATGAATCTAATAGATTGAAACTTAACCAGTTAGAAAGATGAAACAAAAAATCAGTTTGCAATAGACAATAAATAGGTCTACAAGAAGTTTGATCGCAAGTTACACTAAATATACTGATTTAGTTTGTTGTTGTTCTTGTTGTTGTTTATTTTCTTAAAAAAAGCAAATAAGTTGATTGGAGTTTTGATCTAAAAATAAATTAATAGAATTAAGCGTTGTGATACAAATGTTCAAAGTTTTATACAACCTGAGGAGTATTAACTTTAACATAAAGAATAAAAAGTGAACAATAAACAACAACAAGAGAGTCATTGCATAAATTACAGTAATTACCTAACTTTTAAATACATTCTGAGATCCTATATTTCTTGGATAATTGACACAGTTATAAAGAGATACAGAGGTGATTTTATGTTTTGTCTGTAACCATGAGTTTTGAAACAGCTTTCAATTTGGTATCAAATGACTCAATGGAAACAAAACTATTAATTGTATCTTTGTATTTTATTTCAATAGAATATGTTCAATCACCAACAGAAGTACTGATGAAACGTAGATTCAGCATGTATACAAAGTCACCACTAATTCATCTCTTTTTAAACATTTTTGTTGTTTAGTCTGCAATAGTCTTGTTCAAGACATTGGAGGTTCGTAAACCGAAAAAAAAAATTATGAAAAATTATATATGGTACTGAACATATAAAAAGTCAAGATAAAAATTTAAGGATAACTTTAACGACTATAATTAGGAAATATATTATGTAAATCGACTCAAATAAGTTTAATAGAGGCAAAAGAATTGTGATATAATGCATAGGTTACATTAAATTACACAACACATAGTATATTACAATACAATACAATACAATACAATACAATACACTATAGTATAAGAACAAGAATAAAAAAACCAAAGGATTAATTCAATGACTGGGAAATCACATTCAATAATTTGTGTAGTTCTTAACCAATTATTTTTTTTATCTTTTGCATTGGCTAGTCAACTAAATAATATTGCCTCAACAACTTCTTTTACGACTGTAATCGATATTTTATCACAAAATGCTGAATTTTCAACTTTTTTATTATTGATACAAAAATGTGGTTATGTCAATTATTTGAATGAATTAGATAACTTTACATTGTTTGCACCAATTAATTCAGCCTTTACCGATTCACAATTACATATAATTGAAACTTCTAATATAGGAAACAATAATGAGGATGCATCGAATTTTTGGAGAATAAATTTAAATTTTGAATTAGAGAACTATATATTACATAATTTAGTGTTGGATACTGAACAACTAGACAAAAATTTTAATAATTTCAACAACAAAAAGGAATATGTTAATATATTTGATAACATTAAATATTCAAATAAATTACCATACGTTTTTGGAAAAAATAAGAATAAATTCCCAAAGGAACGTATAACAACAAATATGGATGAATATACTATAAATAATATTAAGATTGTGGAAGAGAATTTGAAACCCAATTTTCAAAAAGCAATAATCCATAGTATCACCAATACTATAAAGACTCCTTTAAATTTAAAAGAATTATTATTGAATTTGAATCAGGATGATTTGAATTTGTACCATTTTTCAACAACTTCAAAATTTGACTATATTTATCAATTTCTAAATGACAATGCTGATACAAGAGATTTAATGAATTTAATCCAAAACAATACATTGTTGATTCCTAGTGATGAAAATCTATTAAAATTCTTCAATACAATACAATTGAATTATCTGTTAGATACATTCCATGGTTTATCAAACAAAATAAATTTAAATTCAAAAATAAAAAAAAAATGGATTAAAGATAGATCACTATTCATTAAAAATATATTATTAGAAGGAATAATTGGCGGAACAAATTTAAATTCAAGTATTGTGTTACCTTATGATCCTAATATTAATTCCAATGAAAATTTGAAATCAAAATATGACAATTTAAATGATTTAAAGTTGAATCTAACAAGTGATGAATCAGGTTCGATAATCAACGTTAATGGTATTTCTTCAACAGCATCAAATATCTTATTTAATAATGGAGTTCTGCATACTTATGATGATTTGAATTTTATCAACAACCATCTAATATTTAACACAGAAAAATATTTGCATGGTTTGAATAAAACCGAATTCGTTGAGGAAATTTATATGAGGAATATACAAAATTTAATCTCTGAACAAAATATGCATAATAATTTAACTATCTTTATCCCTGAGTCGAATATGTTTGGTTTCACAAAGTCAAGTATTTTGTATCATTTTTCCGAAAAGCAAATATGGTTAGAAGATGAATTTGATGAGTCCGACTATCCATTGAATATCCATTTATACAATTCATCATTTTGTTCATCAAATAAGCGTTTAGGTTCAAACTGTCAAAGATTTAAAATATCAAAACATCCAAGAGGTTACTACATAAACGACAAATATAAAGTATTGCATTCAAAACCTTACACGATTGGAAATCATTTAATATATGTTATTTCTAGTGACATCCATTTACCTGGTGATTTTATCATGTCTATAAACCCATTTTATCATTGCTCTACATCTCTACAGTACTTAAGAGACATCAATTTTCTAGATTTCGAAAACAACAACAAGGGCTACTCTGTTTTTTTGCCATGTTTCAATTCATGGGATAATTTTGAATTAAATTTTGAATATGTTAATAACAACAGAACAGCCCAAGAAGTCATAATGAAAAATCTAATTATCAACGATCTAATTTATACCGACTCTATTAACGGAATTACCCATAGTTCCACAAATTCTTTTGGAGAAGATATAACAATTTCAGTTGAAAATGAACCAAATTCTGCAATTGTTAACTTAAACATTTCTGCTTTTGAACGTACACTGAAGTTGGACAAAAATATGGATATTTTCTTCAATCAAGGCGTAATACACCCTATGAAAGATGTTTACCTTCCATCTAGTATTAATATAGAAAGGGCTGATCTTGTACATCTAACCGGTAGTGTCGAATTTTTGGATTTTTTAGAAAAATTCAAAGAGAACATCCCAGCATTACATGATAATTCATCATACTCTTTATTAGTTCCAACAAAATCTAGTTTAGAGCTTGGCGGGATTTTCTTAAATTATACCAAATTAGAAGATATTTTGAAGTTACACATCATAAATGGTAATTCAACATCAAATTTGCTTAATTGCGAAGGTGAGATCAGTACCATTGATGGAACCACTTTATCATGCGATAAAGTATCATCGAATAGTTATTTATTGAAAGTTCAAAACGAAGATGACAAAGTTGTTAGGATATTGAAAAGAGGGTGTTCGACTTCAGATAGCAGTTCATGTGTATTCTTAATAGATCGTCCAATACTATTAAGTTGGTTAAGCAGGCATAAATATCACCTGACTTTACCTGGTGTTGCAATTGGTTTCGGAATTGTAGTTGGTGTTTTTTTCATTTTGTCTTTACTTGGATGTATTTTGGTTGTCTTCATGTCAAAAAACAACACAAGCAAATCACAAAGCAATGTTACACCAGATAGTGATAATAACATAAACGAGCCACTACTAACAACAACTAATGTTGTACCTAAATCGAAGTATAGTGATTACGGTAGTTTGCCGCCAAAAAATAGAAATGCGATAACTATACCCGTTCCAGTTATAACTGAACCACAAAATAACATATAGTCATTTATAAAATTTCATAATATTCAAATAATTAGACTAAGCATATAAAATTTATTCAAAAATATTTTTTTTAAACAACTTATCTACAATTATGCATGTGATTATAAAAATAAATAAATAATTAATAAATTAAATAGTTACAATTTTTTTATTAACTAAATTTAATTATTATAATTTTTTACGCTTTTCATAAAATATTTAAAAATAAAATAAATTATATTTGTAAAATCAATATGTCCGAGCCGAGTTTAAAGCTTTAAAGGAATTATCAAGTTGGTTCCTCTAAACATTTTATTAATATTTGGTAATTTTTTTCAGAGAAAAAGTCTCGGACAAACTTTAATTGTACAATTTTAGTGTATACTTTTATTCAATAGTCAAATTTCAGGTTCATTTATTAATATATTGATCGTGAAGACATCTTTCAATTAAGTAGTTAAATATAAAGTTAAACTATAAAGTGATATGATATTGCAAATTAACGTATTTTGAAATACTTCGTTGAAGTTATTGCCGTTTTCTTGGTTTTAGGGTTGTAATTTCAATTGATTTGTGAGCGACTTTATTTACTTTTTTATAAACATAAGTGCCTGAAATTGATAACAGGTTTTTACTCATTTTTGATGACAAATAATCTTTTACGTTGCAATACGATTCGATTGCACCTTCCTCTTCATCATATTCCTCTCCAGTTATATATGATTTCAAATATTTGAAGCAATTTTTCGATGGCATTTTTATTACCTCGTCATTTAGCGGGAAGTTTTTAGGTGTGAAATTCAAATAACCAGATACACCCATGACAGAAGTAGTGACACCTGATTTAAATTCTTGACGCTCTTGTAGTTCCATCCAAAAGGAATTCATGTTTAATTTGTAAATTCTATTATCAGTAACCAGATCATGTAAAAAACGAGATTTTGGATCATCTGGGAACAACGGAACTTTAAACCCTGCTAGCGACTTTTCTGTTCCACCAAAGATATCGCCAACTTTCCAAATTGGATACTTCATATTCATAAAATATTTTCTTACTCTAAGTTTATCTTCACCTGGTATAATTAATTTCGCATCTGAACCATCTTTATAGTTTTCAGTTATCAAATTGTCCACTATTGATATCCACCATTTAAGTAATTCTTCTCCAGTTAAAATATGTTTCTTTTCATTTTTAGATGAGTTTGAAAACAAATACTGTTCAGCAGGTCGAGTGAATAGACATATTTTAGTAACAATATTTTTACTACATTTAAATTTTAGAAAAAATTTATCTGTTGGCAGTTGTTCAAGTTTTCGTGATCTATTATTCCTTCGAGATAGGATTCTTAACGCTTTCACTGTGGTTGTATTTTTTGAGATATAGTTGGAATGTTTGCCAGTATAATTTCTTTTGATGGGTTTAATTTTTTGCAAATAGTAGTTTGGATCAATTGATAATAAGTATTTAATAATTGTTGTTGTAATTAGTTTTATATTTAGCTTTGAATCGTAGTAACCGGTTGTATCTGCTTTGGATACAAAATATAGTCTATTTCCATCATAAAGATTCACTTCATCAATTGCTTTCGAATTTTTGTTCAATGTAATATATACATATATCTCCAAACCAAACACTGTTTTTGAGTTTTGAAATAATGTGAAAAAATGTTGAGTTTTTACCGTAATCAGATTGCTGTTTTCTCCTGGTTCTTTGGTGACAATTGGATATGTTTCTGTTGGTACACTTTGTAAATGTAGAAGTTTAAAATCATCACCACATGGCAAACACTCTGCTAGTAACTTCTGCAGCGTCATTGAAAAATAAGCTTTCGAATAATTGATATTTTTATTTGAGCCTTGTGAATGTAGTTAATTGTAGTCAATCCTTTATTTTATGTTTTTGAGATTAATGTAACCGATAAAATTTATAACCATAAAAATATTAAAAATCATATTGAATATTGTTTCGTTTCTTCTTTCATTAGAACATAAGACTTCAAGGTTCCAACATCTAGTCTTTTGAATAAGAACGTTTTAAGATGGATGATAAGAGATGATGAGTCTAAACTTTTTACGCGTATTTAATTTTTTAGCTTTTAGGACTTCCAGCATAAATGGAAAGTATCAAAGAAATTTCATGCAATTGAATTAAAACTATCTTTCCTATATACATATATATGTGCATTACAATACATGATCATGTTTTTATATGTATACTCTATTTCGTTTCTGTTTGTTAATTTTTCGATTTTTTGATTTTTTGATTACGTGAGTTATGTAAGAATGTTATAATTTTTCGTAATCATCTGGATAGAAAATCAAACGTTCGACACCATCTTTGGTCAACACAACCATTCTTATTACTCCACCTGAAGAACCATCCCATTTAATTGCTTGAGATAAAGAATGTTTCATAAAATCAACAGTTTCCTCCCTTGTCATATTTTCTTTGAAGTTTTTATCACAGTAACCATAAATAAAGGCAGATCCAGAACCTGCTATAGCATACTTTTGTTTATGCATCGAACCACCCAATGGAATACTATATACTTCACCTTTATTCTCTTTATCATCAAATCCAGCAACAATTATACCTGCGCTTAATTTATCTTTATTATCATAACACATTGTTTTGAATATGGAGGCCGCAGTCTTTGTTGAAGGTTCACCAAATTGTGCTGTATATAAATCTAATTGATATTGTACAATATCGGCGACAGCTTGAGTGTCAGCTGCGGAACCGGACCTACAACACCATATCTTATCATGCACCCTGGTTAGCTTATCTGTCACACGATTGGCGATATACGTACCTGTAGTAGTACGTGAATCAGCACCTAAAATAACACCGTCCTTGAAAGTAACAGCCATGATAGAAGTACCCAAGCTGACCTCACCTTTCTTCAACCTATTAATATCAACTTGAATCCCATTCATATTCACGCCAGTTTATGTTTATGCAGATATAATTGTATGTATATCGACTCGATTATATTATAATCTGTTTCTTTTGTTCGTTTTGTCCAATCTTGGCTCTTCCCCAAATAATAACTGTGATAATAATTCCACACTTTTTTATGTACTCCAGAATTGAATTAATTCAGAAATTGACCAACTAAAAATAACAAAATGAGACTATATTCCCTAGATAATGTGCTCTCGGTGGCTTCAATTCAAACCTAGTAGCCTTGTTATATGAGACACTTCAGTTTGTCTTCTTATACAATCTGTAATAAAGGTTATGATAGAGCTTACAAACATTTGCCACTTTTAAAAATTCTTACTGTACTGTTTTCGAATGTTCATAAAGGGCAAAACACGGCTCCGGGTAATTAACATATCCACGGTTCGAGGCTTCCAACTTTTTTCAATTCAAATTTCGAAATGTTCACTCTCATAACACACAAATCTTGAATAATAACTAAGATTTAGAAGGTTTTTGAGAGTTGTAGAGGTCGTGAATATGCTTTTGATGGTGCCAATTGGTCTTGTAAGGTGTCTATTTCATGATTGCGTGACAAGTGGGCATATCAGATTTTTTTTGCAGTTGTGGTTTCTTTCTTTTTGTTGCTTCTGATACTCGAAGACAATTAGAGATATAATAATAATAAATATAAAAAAACATGAAATTTCCAATCTGGCTTACATTTTTTCTGGCCATTTTTTTGAGAAATGCTCTTGGAGAAAGTTTGGAAGTCCCCCAAGTTTGGGAAAACTCAAATTACATTAGACAAGTCGACGTCAGCAGGGCTTATCTGAGAGAAAAATATGAGTTGACAATCAGAAATATAGGTAAAGATATGTCCAATGTTTATTATTTTGCTTTACCAGGCGATCTAATGGATAAACTTGCCGTTATAACTTCTGTGGTTAGAGGCACCGAAAAGTTTCCAGAAACTTTGTTGACAAAAAATTTTACCGTTCTAGACGATGGCTCCAAAATCAGTTACGTCAAAATTGTTTTAGAAGATCCTGTGGCCTCTAAAGATGAGGTATCTCTTACCGTTAGTTTAGAATACAATGAACGTGGTGTTCCTTATCCTGAGTATATTGCTATAGATGATGAGCAACATTTGCTTTTGACTACTAATAAATTGCCTTTATCTGCCTACCCAACAAAGGAGTCATCCACTTTTTTCATTGGTAGTACAGCATTTGAAGAAATAAATCCTTCAAATGATGAATCTTTAGCAGCTGAAATAGGCGAAAATAGTGTAAAATACGGTCCATTAAAAAATACGAAAGCTTTTGTTTACAGTAAGGATCTAAAATTGAAATATTTGCATAATCTTCCATTGAATGTTGTTACCACCTTAAAAAGAGATCTATGGTTATCTCACTGGTCTTCAACTCTACAATTTGAAGAATATTATGAATTCACAAATCGTGCCGCCAAATTAGAAAAAGGTTTTTCAAGACTTGAACATATGAAACAAATGCAAAAGACTTTAAACGGTCATTACAGAGGTATTCTTGATAACGTATTACCAGCTGGTGCAATTGATCATTATTACACCGACTTAGTTGGTATGGTCTCAACATCACAAACTAAAGGTACTCATTATTATTTAAAGCCAAGATATCCAATTTACGGTGGTTGGAGATATAACTTTACTATTGGTTGGACAAACACTTTAGGTGATTTCTTACATTCCACTGATGACAACTCTTACATTCTTTCAGCCCCATTATTGAATGGTCCAGTTGACACTGCCTATGATAGAGTTGAATTATCAATGTATTTACCAGAAGGTGCAATTGTTGAAGAACTAGACTCCCCATTGCCATATGAATCTGTCAGAATTGATACCGTGCATTCATATTTTGATTTAAGCGCAGGTCATGTTAAAGTCACCTTTACTTTTAGAAATTTGATCGATGAATTACGTGGTGGTAAGCTATTAGTTAAATATAAGTTTGATGATTTAGCTTTTTACAAAAAGCCTTTAACAATTGCTGTATACATCTTCATTGCTCTATTGAGTATTTTTACCTTGAACCAGATCAACCTAAAAGTAAATTAGAGAAATACCAACTTTTGTTAATTTTCGTTTGTTATATACTTTTTTACATTACTTTAACATACATATATAAATAGGAAATAACTATTGAAAACCATTTTACGTAATATTACACTCCTCTCCATACTGTTTTTTCAACATTATCAAAGTTCTTTTGGTTTGGCGTTCTTATGAAACCCATTTGTTCAAATTCGAATAATCCTTGCATAAATAGTACCAAGGTTATCTTATCTAGCAGCTCCTCTTCGTTATTTTTATGTTTTTCTATCATTGATGCCAACTCTTCATTTTCCGCAGAAATCAATTTGGTGTATTTTAAAAACTTTTCATTTGGAATACATTCTTTGAAAGCGGTATAAAAGTCAAATACATTGATTTGTGGATCTGCTTCTCTGTACAATGCAAAAAGTCTGCCTAAAATTGGCCCAATGTCATATGCTAAATCATCTTCTTCCTTACTAACACTACCATTCGTTATCTTGGAAGATGGTAAGACTCTCTCCCAATTCAGTAAATTATTTTCAATATTTGATTTATAAGACGGAAATAAAGCTTGCGATAACAAACTATTAGAATTATCTAATGTGAACAATTCTTGGAATATAGTATCAATTGATTCAAATTTCAGTTCTTTAATATTTGGTTCACAGCTTGGCCATTTTTTCAAATACTCTTCAAGATTTCCTTTCAATAAATTATCATAAAGCTCTATGAGATTAAAATTTTTGATTTTTTTTTCATCTCTTAAGAAATTTGCAACATGAATAGCATGCTGATTTATTGGATTGTCTCTAACAAGAAATTCAACAAAAAATTCTGCAAGAGCATTCTCCTTATTCGTTATTAAATTCATTATTTCGTCAGATGATGCGTTTTGTTTCAATAACCCTTCTATAAAAAACATAAATGTTGGACACCTTTTCAGTAGTTCTAGATATGTATTGTCAAGAACATCAATGTTTACTGGATCAATAAAAATAGAGAATGGATTCTCAAAAAAATAAGTCATAAGTGCGTAGTCTAATATTTTGATTAGTAGTTGCAAATTATGATTTGTATTATTTGCCATTTTATCTAATATAAATTTCACATACCGATGTGATAGATTAAGTTTACCATCGACAGTATCCAGAAAACATTGAAAAACTTGATTAACATATTTGTAACCACTATTGCTAGAAACGTCCAAAATATGCAAATTTTTTTTCAATGTTCTTATTGTACTTTGTTTTAGATTTTTCTCAATATTTGATAAATTTGTATTCACATTCAGTACCAAACTGACACTTACATGTTCATATTTCAAAGCAGACTTTAATAAAACAATAAAATCATTGAGTGTTACAAAATTCATAGAATCGACATCTTTGAAATTGAAAACTAGATTCAAATTTTTACCAAATATATCTTTGAAATTCTCAACCAAAGCTAAGTCATAAGATACCTCACTGGTTCCTTCATCATTTTCTTCATCATCAATATCAATTGGCTGTTCTTTTTCATCAACAATATCAAGCTCTGGTGATGTGAAAGTGTTGTCTATGTCTTCAGTCTTTATATCCTTATTAGTTTGTTTTTGTGCATCTGCAATAACGATTAATTTAAACATGGATCTTTTTAGCATCATTCTCACATTTGGTGACTCTTTTGGTGTCAATTCAATTAATGCGTAAACGACGTCATTAGATTCTTTTGGTACGTCAATTTTGGTACTGCTATCTGAACCCAATAAAAATAACGTTTTAAATGTGTTACATTTGCTTTTAGCAGCTTTTTCAAACAAAATATCAAAAATTTCTGTTTTCAAATCAGTTTCAATGCTTTGAATAATATTCCCAACTTGAACATGGAAATGACTGTATAATTGTTCAAATAATTCCAATCTTCTTGCTACATTATCATCTAATTCTTTCCCGTCCAATAATTTTACAAAGTACGATGATTGAGGTTGTTTATCATTTGTAATCCTTCTTTTCTTCAATGGAGGAGTATAGGTGTAATGTCCTCTTTGAATTTCAGCAAACTTGCTTGTATCCATTTCAATGCTGTTTATTAAAATTAGCTGGCGTGGTAGTTCACCAAATGTATTTTCGAACCTATATTTTTCGTCTGCAAAATCTATGCTGTCTAGTGTCTATCAATTGTTTTTTTTTCTTTCTTAAAACTGGATTTTATTTATTTACAACCAACTATAGACCATTACATTTATAAACTGTCAATTAGCTTTATATTAAAAGAACTGTAACTTAATGAATAGTGTTGATAGATCAACTTTTAGGTTCAATTGAGTATCATTAAAATTTATTTCATTGTGCAATAACGTTGATCCGGGTAAATACCAAGAAAGTTCTTAGGAAGCTCAAGACTGAGCTGTAGTGACCATTATAAATCTGGAATCTTAATCTTGTCATAATGCTTGAGACCAGTTGCTGTCTAAACAAGTTATAAGTATGACATATTACCATACGTTTTCAGACTCCCCTTCCAATCTTTTTACTCTCACAGGTTCCCAGTCCTGTTCTCCCAAACCTTGCAAACGGTAATATTCTTCTTTGATATCAAACTTGTGTTTCCTCGTATTCAATTTGATAATATCTTTTTCTGCTAGCTCTTGAACTTTTCTATCTCTTTGTTCGTATTTAATAGCTGTGAAGCTCGAAAGCCAATAAGATCCTATGGCGATCAAAGTACAAAAGGGTAAACCAAAGTATAGGAAAGAATTTTTTTTCAACAGCTTTTGATATCTTCCAGCCAATGATGCATCATATATCTTCTGTTGTCTTTTAGATCTAAACACTTTATCACCAAACATTCTCTAAAACCAGCTTCTTTGCCAATTATAATGGTTTTGTTTGATGTGTTTCACACTCACTCCGTTTAACTTAAATAAAAAGACACTAGTTCAAACAGTTGATAGTAATATATATTTCAAACTTAGAAGCTTCAAATAACTTCTGCCTTAATTACTTTCAATGTGATATGTAGCTATCCTGTATGTGTAAACATATAAACAATTACAGTTGCTTGGATTTGCCATTGAATTTATAACTTTTTATTTTGAATCACCCCATAATCTTCACTTCACATTCCTCTTTGTCAATTTTTCACATTTCTTTTTTCTCAGTAACATCTATTCATTCGATGAGATGAGCATCGATGGAAAGCTACAATAGTTATTGATTGATGATAGTTATAGACATTGAATGTAAGTATTCATGTAGAAATATGGTACAAATGTCGAACATGGTTTATTAAAATAATATGAATTGTATTTTACAAGTTTATTTTTTTTCTTATGAGTAGATAAGATAGTACTTAAATTAGAAAAAAAAATTTACATAATGAAATTATTGAAAGAGGTTGTAAAAGAATTAGTATTGAATAATAAATATGAACGGTAATTGACTTTTGTAACTGTAATATTCACGATTTCCTTATTATTTTTTACCTTTCTTGCCTTTGTTTTTCTTTCCTGATGCAGCTTTTTGTTTTTTCATGGTTCTTTCTTGATCAGTCTTTCTATCAGTTTGTGTTTTCTTATATGAACGTTGTTTGTCTTCAAGAGCTTCTTGTCTCTTTCTCTTCTTACTGTTGATGGTCTTTTTGTTCTTTGATAAAGTTCCCATGATCTTCGCATTCTTCTTTTCAGATTCACTTTGGAACCAAGTTCTCTTTGGTTTTGCTTGAATTTCCTTTCTATGCTTCATCAGATTTTCACCTTTACGCAATTCCATTTCTGCCCTTAAGATTTCTTTTTCTTCTTTTTCCTCTGTCAAAATATCTCCAATAGTATCTTCATTGGATGCAATCAATTTATTAATATCTTCAACTTTATTCCATTCAACGTTTCTACCAAGGACTTTGTTTTGATTCTCACCTTCTTCAGCACTTTTGATAGCACTTCTAACAATGCTTCTTTCTTGAGATGATTCACCGACAAAGGTAACGGAACGACCTTCTCTACCTGCTCTTGCAGTACGACCAACTCTATGCAAATAAATTTCGTATGATTTTGGCATATCATAATTTATAACGACTTCAATTTTTGGAATATCTAAACCTCTTGAAGCTAAATCGGTACAAATTAAAACAGGAACTTCCAAAGATTTGAATTGATTCACAGACTGCAGACGCTGTTCTTGAGTCAAGGAACCATGCAATTCAGCGACCTTCATACCCAACAAACCCATTATGATTCTTAATCTGTGGGCCATTTCTTTCCTTGAAACAAATACAACCATACGTTTTTGACTCGACGAATCCAATTTTCTAATCAAATAATACAAAAGAGCAGGTTTCAAATGATCTCTTTTACGAATACGGACAAACTCTTGAGTCAAACGAGCAGCAGCTTGCTTTGGAGGGTTAATCATAATTCTAACCGGTCTTCTTAGAGATAAGGAAATTAATTGTTTGATTTTAGAATTCATTGTAGCAGAAAATAGCAATGTCTGTCTTTTAGTTGGCAATAGAGTCATAATTTCATTTAATTCATCTTGGAAACCATCTTCTAACATTCTATCAGCTTCATCAATGACTAAAACTTCAACAGAATCAACGTTAAAACTAGCAGAATTTCTAATATGGTCAATGAATCTACCAGGAGTGGCAATGACAATATCTGGTCTTGTTTTTAATTCTTGTTCTTGTTGTCTCAAGTTCAAACCACCTACAGCGAGACCAAAAGATATACCAGAAACATATTTACCAATTCTTTTACCGACATCTGCAACTTGGATGGCCAATTCACGGGTAGGAGTTAAAACAATAACTCTCGTTGATGCAATATTAGCAGGTTTGAATAATAAACGTTCGATGATTGGAATCATAAAAGCCGCAGTTTTACCAGAACCTGTGACAGCACCAGCAATGATATCCTTACCTAATAAACCGATTGGAATGGTAGCACTTTGAATTGGAGATGGTTTTGAATAACCTAAATCACTCAAACCTTTCAAAACAGGACGAGATAATGATAATGTGTTGAATGTTGTGTGTACTTGTTTTTTGGCTTCTTTACTTTCTTCCTCTGGAGCGTAGAACTCTGCCATAGCCTGTTCTGTATCTTCATCCTCTTCATCTGATTGTAGACCTTTATTGGATACATTAAACCCACGTGTGGTATCTCCCTCTTCTTCAATTCCATCATCCTGGTTATCTTCGTTTTCAGAATCTTCGTTTTCAGAAGCTTCGTTTTCAGAAGCTACTTCAGCCTTGGAACCCATACCAAAACCATCCATAGCTAATTCTTCGTCTTCAGATTGACTTGGATCTTCCTCCTCTTCCTCTTCTTCATCTTCCTCAACATCACTCGTTATATGAACTTGGTTGACCAAACCACCTTTCCTTTTGATAATACCGTCCAAATCAACATCTTTTTTAACGTCTACGACCTCTTTGTCATCACCTACAAAATCCCATCCTTGGAAGTTTGTTGTAACCTCATCTCCATCAAGATTGAAATGGAACTCTGGGTTCAAATCTTGAGATTGTTCAGTTTCCTCAGGTGTTGGTTGTTGTTTTTTACCCTTTTTCTTTTTTCCAGCAACCTTTACATCTTTGGCAACAACAATCTCATCTTCTGAGTCTAGATCTGGCACATCATCTTCACTATCACTGATAGTGGGAATGAAATCCATGTTCTGGTAATCATTGGTCTTACTCTTACTCTTAACAGAAACCATTTGCCCTGATAATACTTTGTGCTATAACGAACGTTTTTTCAAAGACTGCGTATATGAGCGTGTGTGATTACGTGAGTCAAGTTTGATAACAAGAGACGCTATTTCAAACGGTTAAAAGAAACACTGTCAATAACTCAAACAATCAAACAAGTTTTCTTATATAAAGAAATCATTGTAAACCAGTATAGACTAACTTAGAATAACACAACATAACATAATTTTAGCTATTATTCAGCTCATCGCAAGCTCATCGCTGAAACAAAAATTTTCAGTTGATGAATTTTTCAAGAAAATCGCGGTTGACGAAGGATTCAGTTTTGACAAGAACCTAAATCAATAAATGAACACTTAAAAGTATAAAGTGTGTAAGACACTACAACTCGTTGATCTGAATTGAAGATGATATTAGTACAAGTGAAGTATATCAGATTGAATATATCTGAAATTAAACTAGGATTTTGAGAGTCTTTTTGATATATAAATGTGTATTTATATATAACTGCATTATTTGGGAGACGAAATAAGTTAGATAATTGTGCCGCATTTTTTTTATCATCATCAAATTTTAATATATTATAGTATCAGCTTTACTCTAGATCAATGCTTTCCAGAAGGTTCCTTCATGTGATAAGAGATTTATCTCCTTCAAAAATTTTCAAGGAGGATTCAATGTCTCCAAGGAAGATTGCTACACAAATCATATTATTACAATTGTTCTATTATTTTACAGCTGCTATTCTATTTTACTTTTGGGGCACTTTTTATGGTTTTAAGTTAGAGCTAAAAGAATGGTTATTTTCTTGGACTGCTATCAATTATACGAATTCAGTTGGTTTATCGATCATAATGTTATGGCTGATAGATTCTTTAATATGTGTAATTTTTTTGACTGTTATTGTGGGAAGATCAAAACTAGCGTGGGATTTTGCTATAACAATTCATGCAATTAATTTCTGTGTAGTCTACTTTTATAGTGGGAACTTACCATCATTACAATGGGTTAGTTTACAGTTTTTTTCTTCACTTATATTGATTTTCTTAGGCACTTGGTTCACAAGATGGAAGGAGTTAAGGGAAACTTTTTTTGAAGGATTGTTGGACACTCCTTCAGACTCCAACAACAATATACGACAAGAAACTGATGATAACGCTATCGAAATGAAAGACTTAGAATCTCAAAGATAAGGACATTACTTTCAACAAACTTAAATATTATCAATTAAAAAGAACTATTTCTTTTTTATGTAAATACATTAGAAAATAACGACAAAGTCAAGCACTTGTATAATAAATTATTCATTATTCAATTATGAAACTCGAATTTTTTTAATGATTTTTTTGGTTGTTGCTTAAGAATAGTCTTAAACCCATTAAAAAAGTATGCAATACACAGATATATATTTCCCTTAATAATTACAAATATGTATTCCTATACATGCAATAATTTGTTACATAATCTAGCACTCAAATGATTTCTCTATTCCTGCCTTTTCACATAATTCATCTAATAGTTCAAACACAGATAAAATGGGCTCATCAGAATTTTCTTGACAAATGGAAAGACCTTTTTGCATTCTTTGCAGTAACTGCAGCGCGATTACACAAGATTCTAGTTTTGTTAATAATTGGTCTAAAAACGACATAAAACCAATAGTCGAAATCAATTCTATAATCGATGCTTCACTAGCATCTGTAATATTGTTGAAAAAATTCAGCCCCTCTTCTAAATCTTTATCTATACTAGTGCTTCTGACTGCCGAAGATATCAAGTTTAATTTATTAGAAACAACCATCAAACGGAATAACAAATCTGAATCAATTGGCCCTTTATCTCCAGTTTCAGAAATAGTAAAATCATGTCTAGTCTCAAGAGATTTTGGATACGCAATAGTGATATATTCTTTTGATTCTAAACCCTTTAATTTTTGTTCACCGTATTCAAAAAAAATCCAGCCAATACTTTCCAGTTGAGAGATTTCTTTTTCTAAAACCTCTCCTACTAATTTTTCACCATATGCTTCTTCTAAATTTTTATTATGATTTACTACTTGGTCATGATATTGTAAAATTTTGTTAAATTCAACACAAAATGTATTACTCAAGGAAATTTGACCACCTTCTGCAATGCCTGATATTCTCGCAGCTTTATTAACCACAGGTCCCAAATAATCCATTCTTTGTGTGACCATATCTAATTCAGGTACTGGACAACCCCAATGAATACCCATTCTCACAGAAAGACCCTGATAAATTTTGTGGTCATCTTTGTCAAGAATCAAAGAACCATCCTGGATTGATGTGATCTCTTCTGGCCATTCTGCATCAAGCAGTTTTAACTGAACACTTAAACACCAAACAAGTGCACTAATTGGTGTTGGAAATGCAACCATAAAAGAATCACCTTCTGTCTTAACTTCGTAACCACCGTATATACGTAATTGACGACGCATAATATCGTTATGTGTTTTTATAGCAGATCTCATTGCGTTTGGAAATAATTCCCATAAGAAAGTCGAATTCTTGATATCAGTAAATATCATAGCTAAATTACCAGTAGGTGGAGCAATCTCTGGTTGTAACCTTCTTAACGTGGTGTCTTCAAATGTGGTTCTTCTTGAGATTAATGAGTTCCTATTTATATAATTTCCTTGTTGCTGTGCATCTTTTTGTAAAGATAAACATACAATTGTAAGATTATCTGAACAACCATAAGCAATTGCATGATCTTTCATTTCCTCCGCTGCTAACAGTGGGTGCCCAGAACGCTCTCTGGTTATATCACATGCAGTTTCGTAATCCATATATTCCCATAATTTGTGGGTAGCAACAACTAACATGTCATCTGCAGAAGTTAATGTAGTTACAGAAACATCCGGTGATGCATGGATATGTGGTAACAAATCGAAAAAACCAATAGCTCTCGAAACATCTACACCTCCATCAAGTTTTGAATTACTTACATAACCACCAGCGATTTTGATTCTTTCGTATTCTTCCCTTTTATAGGGTACGTGTAATGTTGTAAGAACTTTGTAATCACCATTGTTTTTCGATAATATTGACATACAATCACCAACATTGGCTGTATACACCTTATTTCCTTTCATGTAAATAACAGTAGAACATGTACCGCTTAATAAATCAGCAGAAGATAAATGAGGAACCTTCTCACCATTATCAACTGCATTTAACATAATATTGATCTCTTTGTTTAATTGTAAGAAACTGAAACGTAATGCGTTTTTGATACCATCGTCATCATCATCATATTTATCTAATTGTCTTCTTAAAATCTTATCATAAATTTCTCTAACTGTATCAGTCACATTATGACCTAAACGTACACCTTGGGTTTTACTGTCATGTAAACAAATTAAACATTCGTCATCCATACCTCTGAACTTTTCAAATGTAACATCACGGGATGAAACGTAATCTCTTTGACCAATTGTATCAGCAACACCGTATGCCATACCATTCAATGTAGAACTACTTGTTCTCAAACGGAAATTAACGTTTTCATCTTGTACTTTATTTGTATTCAATGTTACATCCATTAAACCCAAAATTTTCAATTGGGGTAAAATGGTCAAGTCTGACAAATCAGCATCAATATCATGGTTTATTACAGATTTAATTTCAAAACGTCTATTACCAGAAAAATTCAAATACCTTAACTCTTTATTTTCTCTCCAGTTCCAATCATAATGATAATTAGAAATATTATACTTCAATTTATTTGAACCAATGTCAAAAATACTTAATTGTGATAGTTGAGATAATTCCGTTGGTAAGGACAATAGTGTGTTACCATTTAACATTAAAGTTCTAACAAACTTCCATTTAGATACAGTATCGCTTGCTAGATTGCTCAATTTATTACCAGATAAATATAACTCATTCAAGTTGGCAAGTTTCATACCGGATAAATCAGTCAAGTTATTATATGATAAATTTAATACTTTTAGATTGGTGAAACAGTTTAAAACTGGCCAGATAGAATCATCAAATTGATTATCGGCACCAATGAAAAACATCAGACTTTTTGTAATTTTAGCATTAGGATTAACTTCGACAGATAGTATTTCTTTGAAACTTGTGATATTGAATGCATTTGATGAAATATTTAAATATGTCATTTCTATGTCATCACAACCAGGAACTAAAGCACGAATATTATTTGAATGTAAATCTAGGGTTCTTAAGTTTTTTAGTTTGGAAAATTCATCAGGTAAACCATCCAATTTATTCCTTGCAACCGATAAATATATCAATTTATTTAAATTCGAAATTTCAGAAGGTAATTTAGTCAAGTTATTTTGACTTAGATCCAATTTCTCCAGTCTTGATAATTTAGAGAATAGTTCTCCAGGGATACTAGTCAATTTTGCTTTGCTTAAGGTTAAACTAGTCATGTTCATAGGATAGAGGTCATGATACAATATTGATGTGATTGGATTTTCCTGCATATCAAGGGCTCTTAGTCTAGGTAAATTATCATCAAAAGTAGAAATTCTGTTATCTGAAAGCATCAAATTTTGTAAGTTTGAAGCATTAGTTTTTATAACTGTGATTCTATTATTTGTTAAATTTAGCGTTCTTAAACACTTCATTCCAGACAAATCACCGATTGCGGTTAGTTTGTTGTGAGAAAAATTGATTTTAGCAATTTTTACTAATTGGTTCATTGAACATGGCAAATAATAAATTTTGTTGTACGAAATGTCCATTTGTAACAAATTAGTACATTCATTGACGACCTCAGGGTATTCGACAAAGTTATTTGATGAAAGATCTAATAATTGCAAATTCTTCAGCTTTGCGAAACCTTTTGGTAATTTCTCTAGACTGTTACATTGAAGATTTAAGATTGTTAAATTTATCAGATTTGAAATTGATGTAGGAACTTTCTTAATGAAATTCCTTTGCATTTCTAAAGAGACTAACTTATAAGCTTCTGTGATGTTAGCTGGAAATTTTGAAGCTCTCAAATTAACCATTCTTAAACTAGAAAGGTTGATGGCACTTTCAACAAATTCTGATGGTAAAAATATGTTTGAATTGTTAGAAACATCAAGACTCTCAATTTCGGTTGTATGCTGATAGAAAATGATAGGTGGAGTAGTTAGATTGATTCTTCTCAAATCCACATGTACAAAATCACTCCTCATTAATCTTTGTTCTTGTTCTGGAGTTAAATGAGAAGGCGCCACTGGATGAATATGAAATTTGAAAACAAAACTCAAATCTTCAATACCAACAATATGCAAAGGATCTGTTTTCTTATAGCCTATGAGCAAAAGTAGTTTACGTTCAATGAAAACAGGTTTTGAAGAAGGCTTTAAAATTTTTGACAATTTACCAACTTTAAGTGATAATTGAAAATTGCCTTGAGAACTCATGTTAAACTTCTTTCTCAACATAGGTAAAATTTCTTGAACGGTTGTATCAGGAAGCAATGATAATGTCGTAAATGTTTTATCGACATTAAAAAAACGAATAGCATAATGTCTTTTAGGATCTAAGTCATTAACATCTTTGTAATACTTTTGTAAGTCTCGTTCTGCCTGATCTCTCTTTTCATCTTCAGCTGTTAAAATGATGGGTAATGAATTCACTTTTGTAGAATTAACACTATTTTCTCTTGTTGCCAACATTGCAGACTTGGCAAGGTTTGATGAACTTAAAGTAAATGGTAAACCATTCTCACTTGCAGATGAGCTTTCATCATCATCTGAATCATCGTCATTATCTTCACCATAATCATCTAAATCGGAGTGCATTGGTGATTTTTCTATTGATAGTTCATGTGGGTCTTGTAAGTGTGTTGGAAGATCAAATGTCATTGTATGAGAAGGTGTCATTAATAGTTTACTATGTAATTGATTTCTTTTTCTCGAGCTGACCTTTGATTTGAGGCTTGCTGAATTCTTATTGTTATTATCATCGGTGACTCCAGTTGAGGTAACCTCATTTTTATTCACATTTTTCAAATTATTTTCAGTATTATCACTAGTAACAGTATCAATTGACTCTGTATCCGGCACGCCATTACTATTATCAGTAAGAAGATTATTTGAATTATTCAGATTATTATTACGAAATTTACTTCCTTTTTTCATCACTAAAGATGCATTATTACTTTTATTGGAATATAATTTTTTATTTTTTGATGTTAAATTTGTTCCTTCGACATCCCAATTTTCTGGAGCTGCCCATCCTTGACCCCCAATGTTTTGTGATGCCATGCCATCAAACTTGGTACTTGATATGACTGGTCCACTAATATCAGTTGGTGACAGATCCAATGCAATGTCATTATAATTTCCTATTCCACTTGAGTTTGGAGCAGTACTTGATATGTCATAATTTCCATCATCTTTTTGATGAACTTCGTTCCAAAATATAGATTCTGATCTTTGTTTGTTTAAAGATAATGAATTTGGATTCTTGTCTGATATTGGTGCTAATTTTTCGGGAATGGTCTCATTATTTGTTGAAATACTTCCTGAAAAGCTTCCTGGATTACTTTTCTCACGTTCTCTACTACTTTGTGATCTTCTGCTATTTCCATTGTTTTCAAATTTACTATTTATCAGGGTCATACGCGGTGAACTATTACTAGATTTAACTTTATGATGTTTGTTAGTCGTTTTTGGAGATGCAGAAGGTGTAGAAGCTGAGGAAAGTTTTCTTAGAAATCCATTTGCAAAGGAAAATTTCCTTTGATTTTCGTTTACTTGTTCTGTTGTTTCGTTTTTATAAGTGTAATCACCACCATCAAGGGGTATATTTGAACCACTATTAGTTTCGTCATAATTGTTATTCGAGACTGTAGGGGTCATAGTTGGAAAAGAATTTCTAAAAATCGACATCGATATAGAACTCAGTGTTTTCTTTAAAGGATTAGAAGCTTTTCTTCGAAGTTTTTGACCTTGACCTTGACCTTGACCTTGATCTTGACCTCGAGTGTTATTAGTCCTATTCGTATTCACTGAATTTGTTGAATAGACTGAAAAATTGTCATTACTATCATTTGGAACTAAATAATTGGTATTCATTGCGTTATTTGATGGTCCATCAATTTTTTTTCTATCGTTTATACTATTAATAATTCTTTGCGAGTCAGTTGTCTTTGTTTTAAAATATAAATTACTATTATTACTCAAGACACTTGCAGTTGCCGAATTCCTTCTTATTGGATATTTGGATTCAGAAATCAAATTGATATTTAAATTCGATTGTGAATTTAATGTTGAGTTTGGATTTGATTTTAGATTTGAGTTGATGTCTGAATAGTTATCAATAAACGTATTGGAATTTGGCATCGAACATGAATCAATACTTTTATTGCTTTGGTTAGGATCACTACCCACTGAGTTAATATCTTGTGCATTACTGTACACCATGTCTCCTAAACCTCAAAAACTATACTATTCTTAGTTCAAAAAATCAAGAAAAAAAAAAAATTTAAAACAGGAAAGAAGAACCAAACTAATTTACAAACTATCTGTAATTCGAATAAAATATAAAAAACCTTCCCTTTGTTTGTTATTGATAATTATTATTGAAAAATAACTTGAATATTTTTGTTTTTGTTAATTATTGTAATGCAATAGATAACTTTATGCTTGTATTCTTTCTTCAAGTGAAAAAAAAACTTAGAAAAAAAAAATGCTAATGATTGTGAAACAATTGAAACAAATTGGATCAAATTGAATTAAAATTAAAGGGTGCTTCTCTCTCTTGTATGTAACTAAATATGACAATGTAGTAAATGTAATAAAAAGTCTTACTACTTGGATTGAAAATCTCGTTTTCCAGCCAGTATTTGCAAAAAAATTAGTTAATATACCCTAAAATGTTTATGGCTTTAATAAATTGAAAACAGTAACTCTCTAAAATATTTTTTCTGTTTCTTCTCTTGTATTTCTTTTTTTCTTTTTCGTTTTCCTATCATCACGACAAAACAAAAACCCGTTTATGAAAATAATTCTGCCTCTTTGATATTCAAGAAGTAATTTTTTTTCTTTTTTTACTGGAATTCCCGTTTCTTCTTTTTATCGAATTTTCCAGTTCAGAGTTTTTTTTTTTCTAAGGTCAAAATTTCACCCATAATAAAAATAAAATAAAAACATAGAAACATAGAAACATAGAAACATAAAAAATTATGAGATAAAGAATAGAATAACAAATGTGTTTGTTAGATTGAAGATGAAAAGGTTCGGATATTAAAAAAGTTCTTTTTCTCTTTGAGTAAAGAAAATCCATTATTCAGTCGGAAGTATTATAAATACCCAAAAAACGGGCCCATGATGGTATACATACCGGATTGTAAACTTTGGGAAATCTTGAGAAGGTGCCAAGCAATCCACATGCCCTTGAAGCGCACTCACTCACTCACTCACTCACACACATATATATTTGTAAATATAGATATAAATATGCATCACAACATAATGATTGCAGATAACGTGGGAAGTCATGATCAAAGGCCAATCTTATTTCATAGATGGTTCAATTCCATCGTCTATTACTTGACCTTGTTTATGTAGAACAGCAGCCCGTGACAGATAAATTGGCAGAAGTAGAAAAAAATTTGCTAGAATCAGTTCCAATGATGAAAAACCTTGTTCCTTATATAATGGGAGTTATGAGTAGGAAAATCAAAGCAATAAAAAGCAACAAACATTTGCCACAAAAGCCAAATACAAATGCCAGAAGTTTGTTTTTTGATGGGCGGCTAAAAAAAAATCATCAACATATTTATTTATGTCCACAAAAACACAAAACCTTAACGATGTGCATGGCGCCAACACGCGTCACAAACCACAGGTGTCACAAATCCCAAACACGATCACCGACGACGACGACGACAGGGTAACAGCACCCGGTTCTCCCAATGAAAAAAAACATTCAAAAAATTTTTATTTATTGTTTTACTGTTTTGGGTATTTGGAGCAAATTCGATGTTTTTCAGTTTTTCAGTTTTTCAGTTTTTCTTTTTTTGTCTTTGATGTTGAAAAAATGCATGTCTGGTATTCGAGATACTGAATTTTTCAATTCTCGAAGTATTGAAGTGCTGAAAATTTGAAATGCTCTTATGATCCCATCTTGAAATAATATTCTGTGACTATTTTGTATTTGCTTTTAGTATTGTCTTTCTATGTTCTTTTTTTTTGAGCTTTGCTATTATTCATGGATGTGTCTACATACAGTGTATTTGTACCTACATATACATACTTACATACAGATACGTATATATATGTGTGTGTGTGTATTGAATATGGAGTGTTAACCACATCGAACTCATTTATTGGTCAAAAATAAGATTAAAAAAAACAAAGTAAGGTTCTTTTTTGTATATTTGTTATACAGACATTGGATTTAAAAAATTATATGTATTGATATTTTTTTCAAGCTCATTTCAAAAAAGAAAAACAGTTATACATATAAATTATACATATCCGTAAAAAATATATGTGTATGTGTATTTTTTTGTTTGTGGATGTATAAATCAGAAACGAGAATATGAGCTTTATGTCTTCTTTTATATGTTGTGGAGACGATGAGTCGAATCCGTCAGAGTATCAGACAGCCCATAAAAATCAGATCGGTAACTCGGTTAAGAAATCAAATCAAAGTGGCCAACCGTTACGTCAACTTGAACCCACACAAAAAAAAAAAATATCCAAAGATCGAAAAAGAGATGCTAAAGTTGATCATAGCCATGACCATGAAATCAAAGACGAGGAGTCGGAAGTTGATGTTGATGTCAAGGTGCATTCTGATAAGGATGATGAACCTTCAAATAACATTAACAGAGTGGAAACAGGAAATGATGTTGATAACAATAGAATCAGTGGAAATAGTACATTGACGGATTTAGATGAAAATGATCATAGTAAAAAAATTAGTAAAAGTTCTGATGGCACAAGTGATATTGACTTAACGAAAGAGGATACGAAAGCTACTAGTGAGGATGAAGAGAATGGTAAGAATGGCAATGGCGAGAAGGACGGTGAGAAAAAATCAAACAATGAAGTAGCTACTGTTGAGAAGGAGATTAATCAAGTTAATCTAAATGATATAAATGAAAAACAGGTGGCAGGAACATCTGATTCAAATGAGAACAATAAAAATGTTGTGAAAGATAATGTAGATCTACAAAATATGCCCCACTTAAAAAATGTCAATTCAAATGATGGTGACGATGACTACGACGACGACGACGACGACGACGACGACGATCACGAGGACAATGAAAACTCTTCTTCAGATTATGAATCAATCTCTGATAATGCAGATAACTATTCCCAAATGTACGAACATAATAAAGTTTCCGAAAATTTTATAGATTTAACACTTTTACAACAAGACCAAAGTCACGCTCCAGGTTGTGAAACTTTATTACCTCCTATAGAAAAAAAATTTGCAAACAGAAAATGCTTGGTACTGGATTTAGATGAAACGTTAGTACATTCATCATTCAAATATATCAATATTGCTGATTTTGTTTTACCTGTTGATATAGATAATCAAGTTCAAAATGTGTATGTTATTAAACGTCCTGGTGTTGAAGATTTTTTAAGAATTGTTGGTGAACTTTTTGAGGTTGTTGTATTTACAGCAAGTGTATCACGTTACGGTAATCCATTAATGGATATTCTAGACACTGAAAATTGTATTCACCATAGATTGTTTAGAGATTCTTGTTACATATATGAAGGAAATTATGTCAAAAATTTGTCTCAAATCGGTAGGCCATTATCTGATATAATCATTTTAGATAATTCTCCAGCCTCTTACATATTCCATCCACAACACGCCATACCAATATCATCCTGGTTTTCTGATTCACATGATAATGAATTATTAAATATTATCCCATTGCTGGAAGATCTTTCCAAAAAATCTGTCCTTGATGTGGGTAAAATTTTAGATGTAGCAATATAGTCAAAAAGTCATAAGTCAAATCCTACTAAAAGAAAAATTCTATTCCATATTTGTTATTTGTTCAAATGTGAATTTGAAAATCTTAATAAATAATAAAACATGAATAAATACTTTGCATTTAAACACATATTTTTAGGTATATATAATCATAAAATAAAGAAAAAAAATAGAAAAAAGTTTTAATCACTTTGAGAATATCTTTGTTAGATTGTTTTTTAACGTGTCCATTTTTTATATTATATTTTGTGATGAAAAGATAAAATTAATTATTAATTAATTTGTGAAATATTATATGTGCATTTATATGTGTAAAAAATCCTTTTCGATTATATGTTTAAAGATTCTACTAAAGGTATACCAATTCTTTCAATAACATCATCTGCCCATAACACGTCTAAGTGAGAATATTCATCAATATACCAGATTTTATAAGCGTCTTTATCTTCATGTTGAATGAAATGATTTATTAATTTTTTACCATCTACTAATCTGTCTTGTTTCGGTACAAATAATAGAATTTTGGGGAAATTATATTGATTATCGTTTGTTTTCTCAATATCATTCATTGCATCTGTAGTTTTATCTTCAAAATTTAAACCATTTATCGGAAACCATTGACGATCAGTTTGAAAAATTGATTTGTGACCATTTTTAAAAGACATTTGATTTGGATTTGGAGATAACCACCATTGCATTAATTTTACTGAAATGTGAACTGGTGAAAATAAAAAATGTCTGTTCCTTAAATATGGATCCCATAATTGATCATTCCAATCAAATAGAAAATTGAACATTACAAATGAAAGAAATGAAAATAATTTTGTACCAACCATCAAATCTCTCATATCCATCATCATTGGCATAAAAGATTTCTTACCAAATACAAATGGATTATCGATTGTCTTTATCATTAACTTAACAAATACTTTTTCATTGAAAAGTGGACCTGGATATATAGCTGGAGCCAATGCAACGAAATTATTTAGTTTTTCAGATAATTTAAAATCATTAAAATCATTGTGGTTTATCAAACCATAAAAAGTTTGAGTTGTACCTTGTGAATGTGCAATTAAACTCAATTTTTCATTGTTCGTATATGTTAAAACATTTGTTATTAAACATTTCAAATCTATAAAAGCCATATGTTTCATATCCCAATCCCATAATTTATCTTTATTCAACTTTTGTTTATTATATTTTTTCTTCAAGCCACATCTATTGTTACCTAACCAAACATCAAAACCCTGTTCATGTAAATAATAGGCCAATGATTTTTTACCACCTGAAGCAAATGAACCCGAACTTTGTAGTAAACCATGCAATAATAATACAACAGGCTTATTGGTAGTATAACGATCAGTAACATCATTTGTTGAAGCCGGAGGACGATTTGAACAGTCTTCCATGTGCCAAAGATCTAGAATAAAACCATCATCAGTTTCAACTTCTAATTCATCGATTTTGATGTTGTACTGGTTGTAATAATAATTCAAATCAGCGACCAAATTTAAATCTTCATTTTTGGTAATGAATGGGTTCTCAGCTACATTTGTAATTGTATGATCGTACTCAATATTATGTTCAATGTCTTCTTCTATCATATTGGGATTCAAATTCAATGGCGTTGTAGTAGATGTCGAAGCATTTCGAGTACGCCTTGGTTGTGCCTCGATGGCATCATCCTCATCACTTTTTATATTAGTATCTGAACCACGAATATCTCTGGCCTTGGAAAAATATTTTCCTACAAAACGGTGATATAGCGAACATATAAACAGTACACTCAAAGCAAAATTGATAACAATGCTGGAAATGACCAGTATGAAGAAATCTCCAATGGAATTAGGCATCGGTGTTCAAATCAACCGAAAGAAGCTTTCTGTTTGGAGCAGATTTTAGAGGCAACAAGCTGGTGCAAAGGCAGCTCAAAACGAATGTGTATAATTTTCTGGACTACTTGCGAATCTCACTGGTATATCATTGGGTTTTAATCAAAAGACCAGAAACCAAAACCTTTTTTATATACATAGTAGTTTTTTCCATCTCATTATTTTTGTTATGTGTTTTAATATGTGCATTTATTTTTTTCAGTTCCGCAAAAATTGACAGATACTGAATTGAAAAATAAAAAATTAATCCGAATTTCCCAAAACGGAAAAACTTCAAAAAAAAAGAAAAGAAAAAAACCATAAACCCTATGCAGCCCTACTTTTAAAGTAGGGCTGCATAGGGTTTATAGTTTACCCGGTTGTATTTAGCCGCCGAAGTATTGTGTAAACATCATTAGTCACGAGATGTAGTTCACATATCATTTTGTACGGTCCAGTTAATCTGCATTTTTGTGTTCACTGCTTTTTTTTTTTCTTTTTTTTTTTT
>JAKTPK010000151.1:23119-45515 GCA_030557565.1 Tetrapisispora arboricola | reverse complement strand
TTTTTTTTTTTTCTTTTTTTTCTTTTTGTATGTAATTTGGTTGGCGGCAGTAACAAGGCTAAAAAATTAAATATATATATAAAAAGAAGAATAAAAAAATTTAGATGGGCATGATATATGTAGAATTGTTTAAAAAGAATTTGTAAGCTGGAGGTATATGTATAAGTCACAAACAGAGCTGCTTGGACATATAAGGTTGCTTTACTTTACACAACATAACAAGAAAAACAGCAAGGTTAATATCGGTTATCTCGAGAAAATTTGAGTATACTTGATTTGATTAATAAGGCAAAATAAAAGACTTCAAAAAAAAATAAAAAAATTTTCATACCTTTTTTTATTGAGATTTCAAAGTGTCGAGAGAGAGAAGTTTGTTAAACTGAATTTGAAGTTACAAATTATTAGTCTATTTTGTATTTTTTTTGCTTTTTCTGTAGAAGAAATACACACAAATAAGATACTAAGATGTCGATAAATGACCCTTGGTCATATTCGGAGATGTCACCTCCATCAAGAGCTACATCTCCGATTTTTTTGCAGCCGGAAAATGTAAATAATAATCAAAACAATGGCTCTTCGACAACAAATATAGCACCTACAGCCACCACCGCCAAAAATGCCATTGATTCGGAGCTTGCTTCTATTGTTTCTTCTTTGAGTGCTTTATCAAATCCTGTTTTAAATTCTGGTGTCGGCAATGTTAACAATTTAAATAATAATAATAATCAAATAGGCTCATTCAGAAGTGGTGGAAGTGATATTTTGGACAATTCAAGTAACTATTTTGATGTTTTAAAGTCAAATAATAATCATGCTGTAAAGTCTCCGTTATCAGTTGGAACTGCTCCTCCAGGTTTTTCTACAAATGGGTTTTTCAATAATATGAATACTAATACCAAAAATGTTAATAGTAACTATAACAAATCCATTCCCAGCAATCAAAGTATTCATAATCCTACCGGTGGTCAAAGAATGGATATTTTAAAGCATTATTCTGCAAGTGTCAATGGTCCCATCATGTTTAATGAGAGTATCAATAATATCTTACAAAATTCAACAAATGATCTGGAACAAAATAACAGTAGTGTTTCCAATTCTTTTAAGAATGATTCGAATAATGCGAATAATGAGGGATCAGGTTTCTTTGAAAAATTTGGTAGATCTTTAGTTGATGGTACTCGAGAAATCGAAAACAATACAAAAAGTAATATGATCGCTAATTTGTCAGCTGGAAATTCATTAACAAATATGCAAGATTTATTAATGAAACATTCTAATAACGTGAATTATATTGATCAGGCAAGAACAAACAAGAACAACACTAATAACTTATCTGTTAAAAATAGAAAACCTTCAATTACATCTTCAATGACTACAGATATTACCACAGTTACTTCTGCAACCGATTCAAGTACTTCTTCTTCTTTCCAAGATTTAAATTCATCGAATAATACTAATCTAAATACCGCTAGAAATGGAGCTATTCCAAATCCTTATGCGGACACCAATAACAACATTAACAATCAATATGACCCGCAAAATGTTAGAAGAAATATTTGGAACATGCATGATTTTTCAAACTCACCAGTTTTCAAGCCAAACACAGTCCCAGGTATGAATAATTTCAACATTCATGTAAATAATGCCCCAATCGAAGCACAAAATTCTCTAGTGAATCCAAATATGTTTATTTACCCTCAATCAGTAGGCATGGCTCCAATAGGATCTCAACCAATTAATCCAATGGCTTTACCAATCAATAACCCTTACTATTTTATGGATCAATCAAATTCTATTAATAATGAAAATATGATAAAGGCAAGCAAATCAGCTATGAACTCCACAACTAATATGGAAAACGCCAAAAATATTCTTGAAGAAACTTCATCAAATAGTAAACTGAAGGGTAAGTTTAAAAATAAGAACAATATATCTGGGAACAATAAAATGAATAAACAATCTAATCCATATTTGGACAGCAATAGTGCAAATACGTTGAGTCCAAGCACATCAAATCAACAAAGATTTCAAAAGAAATCTTCGAATACGGTCTCAAACGGTAGAAATAATGCAAAAACTGGTAATATCAGTTTGTCAGCAAATAAATCACCTTCTTCTCAACAGTTTCATAGATCTGCTTTACTAGAAGAGTTCAGGAATAATAGTACCAATAAGCAGTATACTTTGAAAGATATTTACGGTTTTTCATTAGAATTTTGTAAAGATCAACATGGTTCAAGATTCATCCAAAATGAATTAGCAAATGTAAAACCTTCTGAAAAAGAAGTTATCTTTAATGAAATTAGAGACCATATTTTGGAATTATCTGACGATGTTTTTGGTAACTATGTTATTCAAAAGCTTTTTGAATTTGGTTCCGAAACACAAAGAAAAGTTTTAGTAGAGAACTTTAAAGGTAAAATGATTAAACTTTCCATGCAAATGTATGCTTGCCGTGTTATTCAAAGAGCTTTAGAATTCATTGATCCTGAACAAAAAATTGAGTTGGTTCTTGAACTCAAAGATTGTGTTCTGCCAATGATCAAGGATCAAAATGGTAATCATGTAATTCAAAAGGCAATTGAACATATTCCAATATCCAAAATTGATTTTATTTTGGATTCTCTCACTGGTCAAATATATCATTTATCAACTCATGCTTATGGTTGTAGAGTAATTCAAAGACTATTGGAATTTGGTTCAAAAGATAATCAAACTGCAATTCTTGATGAATTATTTGACTTTATTCCATATTTAATTCAAGATCAATACGGTAATTATGTCATACAATATCTTCTACAACAAAAGGATGAAGCTTTGAATCAAGGGGATATGTCCCCTAGTGTTTGGAAGGCTAAGCAAGAGATAATTAATATTGTTTCAACCAATGTTGTTGATTTTTCAAAACATAAATTTGCTTCGAATGTTGTTGAAAAGACTATTTTGTATGGAAACAAAGAACAAAGAAAAACAATATTGTTTCAAATTTTACCTAAGAGTTTAGAACATGCAGCATCCTTAAATGATGACGATCCTTTAATTTTAATGATGAGAGATCAATTTGCAAATTATGTTGTGCAAAAGTTAGTAGGTGTCACAGAAGGGAAAGACAAGAACTTGATTGTTGTTGCCATCAGATCATACTTGGATAAATTAAATTCATCAAATTCACTTGGAAATAGACATTTAGCAAGTGTCGAAAAACTTGCTGCTCTGGTTGAAAATGTTAAAATTGAATAATTTCATTAACGTTGCTGAACTTTTTTATTGAAAAAATTTGTCATTTCAAACTTATTACATAAGAATGGCTACTTTTCAAAATTTTTTTAAGAATCCAAAAAAACAGCATACTGGGTCGATTATTAAATAGTGTATTAATATTTGTATATAACTTCATAGGTGGTTTTTGATCACCATAATTCTGCTACTTGCATTGATATCCCTTTGTACATATGATATGGTATATAAACGCATACATAAATACATACACATGAACATACACATGAACATACACATGAACATAAGCTTCCTCATATATATTTGATTGCAGAGAAGATTCGATTTTACCAACAAATCTTGTTCGTATTCATTACTTGATCTCATATAACGTTTTCTATGCATTGATACTTCATCTAAATGACGTATTTAATTATAAACTAATCTAAATATCTTACGTGTTTGCTGTTCGAGTTATGTAGCCAGTACATTATTTGTATCATCTTATTCAGCCTACAATGGCATATGAAAAAGTCCATGCCATTATAAAGCCAGTTAATTCACGAAATAAAGATTCAAAGTATATCTCCCAGATTGGACTTGAATAGTATTTGTATGGAAGTGACTGACAAATCCAGATGGAGTAAATGAATGAAACCAAAAAATAACCAACTAAAAAAAACAGGAAACCATTTAACGATTCTAATTGAAGTATACCTGCTCCAAAACCAAATATTAATGATGTACTGTCTTTGACGAAAAGTAAGGCTTTTTTATTTTTGATGATATTTGCACCAAATTTAATATCAGAATAGCCACTGGCGCTCATTGACTTGTATATTATATGTATTCAATTCGTGTAGAAAGGAGGTTATTTGCTATTCAATAGTATAAGTACTTCAAAAACCACAATGATTTGTTGGTAAATGTTATAAATTCAAAAATCAAGTCTTTTGACCTTTCACAATCCAAAGTCTTTTTATTGTTTAACTTTTTCATCTTGAAATTTTTTTTTGAAGATGAAAAAGTTCAAAGTCATCGAAATCTCATCTCATTAGTAACATATATACTTTAACAAGAATTTATAATCAGTTGATAGATTCTGAATTTGATTGAGCACACTTATCTCAGTAGTACCATTTTTTATTTCATATTTGGTCATATTCTAGTTTGAAGAAACTAGCTGTCTTATTGAATTTGAATCCTGAAGAAAAAGAAATTTATAGAAAGATCAAAAGAAAGATGCCAACCCAACTGGAAGAATTAGTTTCGTTTTTGCATTCACCACAACAAGCAGTTAGACAGATTGCCTTGGATAACTTGGTTGGTTTCAGTACAGGTGCTAATGCGGCTATCTTCAAATATGATAATTACAGAGCTGTTGAAGATTTAAAAAGTCTATCCATGGAAAATTCTAAATTGTTGGTTCAACAATCTGTAACCATTTTAGCTAATTTATGTGATGATTTGGTTGTTAGAAGGTTGATTATAAAAGACAAAAAATATCTTGAGTACTTATCATGGAAAATTTGTGATTTGAAAAATACAAGTGCTGACATTATGTGTATCTTATTGAGTAACTTAGCTAAAGAGGATGGTATTACAGCCGTACTAGATTTTGTTAGAAACGATGAAGATAAAGATCTCCCTGAGTTAGATACTTCTGTTTTCAAAAGTAAGTATGTCATGGATTGTTTGATGGATTGTTTCGTTAAAGGATATGACAGAGACTTAAACAAATTTGCTTCATTTGATTATTTAGCATACTTCTTTGCAGATATTTCAAGATTTAAAAGAGGTAGAGAATACTTCATTACTTCTCAAGCTTACGATAATGTTGTACCAATTTCAAAATTATTAGTTTTCACCGAGAAATACGATTCAAAGACTAGAAGAGAAGGTGTTGCTTCAACTATTAAAAACTCATTATTTGACTCTGAAACTCATGAAAGAATCTTGAACGATGAAGACATTAATTTGTTACCATATATTTTATTACCAATCACTAATTCTAAGGATTCAGAAATTGATGAGGAGGATATGTTCAATTTACCTGATGAGTTACAATTATTACCTGAAGATAAAAAAAGAGATCCACTTCCTGAAATTATTTGTGTCCACTTGGAGAGTTTATTATTACTTTCAAGCACTGCAGCCGGTAGAGAATATTTAAGAAGCAAATCAGTTTATCCATTAGTTAGAGAATTACACAAGAATATTGATAATGATGATATTGATGAATTATGTAATAGACTTGTCAACATGTTAATGAGAGGTGAACCTACTCAGAATGGTATTGAAGAAATGCCAGTGAAAAATGGTGAAGATGAAGAGGACGATTTTGAGCTTGATACAACCAAAAAGGAAATCGGTGATCTTGATGATGATGATGATGATGATAGCGATGATGATGCTATTGTCGAAGTTGTATAGGTATAGATGATTCTGAATAACATATAATTAAGTATCAAGTTACTATATATTAGTATAATCTAAAAGAAAATATACTTTTTATAGACAAATGAATAAGACAATCTTAAACTTGATGTTTTTTTTTCAAGGTATATCATTTATGTAAAAATTATAAAACTTTTTATATTTGATTTAATCACTGATATAATTTTGATGCTTGATAGTCATTTTTTACTTAAATTGTAGCTGAATTGCCATTCTACTTGAAAAAAAAATTTTTTTTAGACTAAGCACTGATGGATGGTTTATTCTTCAATTCCATATGTTCATTGTCAACTTTTCTACATAATTTCTTGACAATGGAAAACATTAACTTTTTATTTGTTGGACCAGGGTATTGTTTCCTAATGGATTTACCAAAATCTTTAACATTAACCTTGCCGTCACCAATGGCGTCGATAATATCTTGTTCTGTAATAATTGGAACAGTATCAGAATCTTCTGTTTTTATTTTCTTTGCGTCAGGAATATCAGATGTGCCAGTTTCTGGATCCGAAGAAGCAGAAAAACTATTTTTAGTATTCACTATCTCCTCTCTCTTACGTTTAGAAACTTCAGGATTCCACTCCCCTGGTGCAAAATTTTCTAGTATCTTTTTGTTGGCTTTCAAAATAATCATACAATCCTTAATACTCTTAATTCTAATTCGAGGCTCATTAGAATCTTTGTTTGCCTTTTTAGCTTTTCTGGGAGAAGATTTCTTTGGAAGCTTATTTTCTTCAGAACTTTCTTTCTTAACTGGTGAATCTTCAGTACTTTGTTTTTCTTTATCCTCTGTGCTTTCTTTATCTTGTTTTTCCAAATCAGATTCTGATAAATATGGATTAATTTCTCCATCGTCATCAGAGTACAATGCTGCTAATTCTGTTTTTTGTAATGCTTTCTTCATTCTTTCACCTTCTTCATCCATTTTCTTTTCTGTAAATAAATCATCGTCTTTATTCAGTTCATCAGGAACTTCTTCATGATCACGCAAACCCATAGCGTTGGCTTGTAACATTTCCTTTTTGATTCTTTTTTCGGATTCTTTATTTTCTTGCTCATTACCATCAATAATTGGAGCTTCCTCATCGTCGGCAAATTCTTCATCATAATCTAGTTCGACTTCCGAGTTGTCATCATGTTCACTTTCACTTCCTTCAATACTTCTACGTTGATCAGCAACAGCCTTTAATCTTCTTTTTGTTCTATCATATCTCGTAGTTGTTGTACCAATATTATCTAAATGTTTCATTAACCAACGAGGAACCTCTCCAGTCTTTTTATCCATTCTTTTTTCAGCTTCTTCGATTGTCAAAGTAGCATATTTATTTCTTGCAGTGAATTTGTAAACTTTATCAGCTGGGATCATGGTAAAACTACCATCATCTTCGACACTTAATAAAACATAGGAATCAGAATTACCGGCTTCGTAAGAACCGACCCAAGTGTTATAACCATCAAAATCTTCCATAACCCAAGGGTAAAACTCTTCAAATCTCAATTTCTTTGCATTCTCATCTAAAACTTTAACTTGCCTAGTTTTTCTTCTAAGATTACCCCTCTTAGCACGACCACCTCCATCTGGTGCAATATCTGCTAATGGATCGACAGTACCTTCTTGAAATTGATCTTTTTCGGTAACCCTTTCTTCACCGTCGTACTTAACCATACCAACTTTGGTTGGATCCTCTGCAATACCAGCTTCTTCTAGTTGCGTAACTATTGGGGTACTCATTTTATTACTATCAATTGCATCATTAGCGGAATTTTCTTTTGATTCTTGAGCCAAAACAGTTCCTTTTTCTATTTCATTAGATTGTTCTTCTTTAACTTCAATTTGATTGACAACAAGTTTTTGCTCCTCTTTTGTACTTATATCTGTGTTTGTAATTGTATCTGTACTAGTACTTGCCGTTGTATTGGTAATTGGATTGGCACTGTTTGTTAAGTTAGTTGCTGTAGGTGTTTCTGTTTTTATGCTTGGTGTCGGTGTACTACTTTGATTCGTATTAGCATTCTCTATATTTTTCTTTAGTGGATTTTTTGTATATTTGCCTTTATTAACTAATAAATTAGTAGCAGCGTTAGGGCCTTGCTGTGTTTTCTTATATTCCATAATTTCCTTTTGTCTTTGAACAATTTCAGCTCTTGTTAATTGAAATTGTAAATTTCTTGTATCTTTTCTATGTAATCTGATTGGTAGATGAAAATCACTTAAAGGCTTAATAACTTTCTTACTTTGAAACTTTAACAAATGAGTTCTCATATTCTCTAGATTTTCTTTTGTGATTGCTCTCAATGGAAACTCATTGTAAACCTCGTTAGATTCATTTTTGACTTTAACATTTGGTTTAGTTACAGCTCTTTTTTCAACACCTTTTAAAAGTTCTTGATCTCTTTTTTCTTGTAAATCAGGATCATTTTTTTTGACAACAATGCCATTACTACTATCCTTATTCAAAAGTTTGGCTCTCAAAAAATTTCTTCTATTTCTATCATGTTTGATAAAAGGAGAAGCATTGGTTGAACCTGCAGAACCATTCGGGCCATTTCTTCCTGTAGGAGGGGTGCCTCTACGAGATGAAGACATTTATCTTATACTACTTTGGTAATTTTTTTACTGAAAAATATTCAGATGAAAGCAAAACACTACCAATGTCAAACGAATCTTTAGATAACCAGAAGATTTAGCAGTCAGTTTTGAATATCAGTTTCAGATTTTGTTTTTATAACAACTGCAATCAGAATTCAAATAAGTTATACTTAGTTAGCATAATTTTTGTCTATCAAAATTATCTCCAACAGTAATCAAATGTCTCTAAGGAAAATAGTTTTTAAGTTAAACCACACAAAATAAGCAAGCACCGTGACGGAATAATATCATATTGAATAGCCTAAGCTGCTCGTGAACCGTGATTATTACATTGTACTTTATGGTCAACTTGTCATACACTCCATTTGCTAAACTCTCCCAAACTATTGCGAGTCAAATTGCCGATGGCGGTTGTTGTGGTGCATCGAAGAACATTGATTGAAATAACACATCCGGGTAAAGTATTGGAGTAATGTAATTAATGATCACGAGACCTGAAATTTGGAAAGTTCGACCAGGCCAGCTGGTTCAGCTGCTAAATTCCTAGGTGCCTGGAGATTTGCATGAAGATATAAAGCATTCGATGGTCCTTAAAGAAGTTCTTCTTGTTCACTTAAATCACATTCAGCTGAGGGGAAATCCAGGTAAACCGAAGAAAACTTGTGTTCGATATAGCCTAGTATGAAAGAAGTTGTGACCGAGGATCAGTCTTTGTCCATAACGTCAAAATTAACGTGCAAAAATGCTTTGGAGATACATTGTTGAAATACAGTGAAAGACCGTTTGCAAGCAGATTCTCCAACATCACTCGATCACACGTTTTGAACCCTTGCAGTGTTCAGGCCTTCAAAGAGAAACGAGTTGAGTACCTGTTATAGTTCAGTCTTTTACAAGTCAATATTATGCGCCAAAGGAATACACTATTGCCCACAGATAATATATTGAGTTTGGTTATTTACTCAACTCGCAACTTCCTAGCATCATGGGCGCCTGCCTTCCACATCCTCCAACCTCGGCAAACACTGTTATCGCAATTGCTACCAAAACCACAAGACAGGTACCATTGCCTTCTGTTACACTTTTGAGTTCTTTTGTGTAGTTTGGCTTTCTGATATGGTCTTGTTGTCGGTTGGCTCTTTCCTACACAAGTTGACCAAATTCAAAACATCCTGACTACATATATATAGGAAAATACTGTCGGCGGCTAAATCTGTCAACTTTTTGGTGAACCCCCATGGTGTCCGGGTATTATCCTGGCGCTAGCACGCTGAAATTTTTTGTGAAAAATTTCGAAACTCAAAAAAAAAATTAGCGATGCCTTTGCCCAAAAATCAATCACGAAAACCTCTCGTAAAGTGTTCATTTACAACATCTGAAGGTCAATTCTAGACAACTTTTCGTAAGTTTATTCAGTTTAAATTGATCTAAGGTTCTTCAATGACTCATGATTTTGTTTTGTCGAACAGCTTTGAGTTTGAAACTGGTTTAGTTTTTTATTTAAGTATCGGTTTTGAGTAGAATAAGTTTTTTGACTTTCTGTTTTGTTAGATTGACTTAGTTTTGTGGTTAGAAAAATTTGGTTAGAGAGCTAAAGATCTGGTTTGGTGAAGATAAAGTACAATCGTTTAGTGTGTGTTTTTTTCAAGAAAATATGACTGAGACCACTGTTGATCCTCAAGTTGCTTATGACTTGATCACAAAAAATTTGCAAGAAGTTTTGAATGCCCAAATCATCAAGAATGTTTTAGAAGTTGAGAAAAGACCAATTAAGTTATACTGGGGTACAGCTCCAACTGGTAAACCACACTGTGGTTATTTCGTTCCAATGACCAAGTTAGCTCATTTCCTGAAGGCAGGTTGTGAAGTTACAGTTTTAGTTGCTGATTTACACGCTTACTTGGATAATATGAAGGCCACTTTGGATACTGTTGCATACAGAGCTAAGTATTACGAGTTGACGATCAAAGCTATTTTGAAGTCAATCAACGTTCCAATTGAAAAATTGAGATTTGTTGTTGGTTCTTCTTATCAAACTTCAAGTGAATATACTATGGATCTTTTCAGACTGTCAAACGTCGTTTCACAAAACGATGCTAAGAGAGCCGGTGCTGATGTCGTTAAGCAAGTCGCTAACCCTCTATTAAGTGGTTTGATCTATCCATTGATGCAAGCATTGGATGAACAATACTTAGATGTGGATGTTCAATTTGGTGGTGTTGATCAAAGAAAAATTTTTGTCTTGGCCGAAGAATTTTTACCAAACTTAGGTTATAAGAAGAGAGCTCATTTGATGAACCCAATGGTTCCAGGTTTAGGTCAAGGTGGTAAGATGAGTGCTTCTGATCCAAATTCCAAGATTGACCTACTAGAAGAGCCAAAAGTAGTAAAGAAAAAAATCAACAGTGCTTTTTGTTCTCCAGGTAATGTTGAAGAAAATGGTTTATTATCATTTGTAGAATTTGTTTTGTGTCCAATCCAAGAATTGAAGCATGATAAGGTTGGTCATTTTGAGTTCTTCATTGATAGACCAGAGAAATTTGGTGGTCCAATCACTTACACATCTTTTGAACAACTAAAGGAAGATTTCAAAAATGAGAAATTATCCCCACCAGATTTGAAAACTGGTGTTGCTGATGCTATCAATGGTTTACTAGAGCCAATTAAGAAAGAGTATGAACAAAATAAAGAATATCAAGAAGCTGAAGCCAAAGGATACCCAGTTGCTGTACCAGAAAAGGCAAAGAAGAACAAGAAGCCAAAGAATAAAGGTTCGAGATACCCTGGTGGCGCTAATACTGATGCCAATAAAAGTGAGGTTCAAGAAGCTACTGAAAAATTAGAAAAAACAGCTTTATAAGTTCCGGTTTTCTTTTCACATAAAGATATATAATTTACAAGTTTGGTAAATTTGAATAATAAATATTTTCTGATAGTTAAAAGTACTCTTTATTTGTTCGTTTTTGTATAATTAATCAAAGTAAACAAAAAATATCGTCATTACCGTCAATTATGTATTTAAAGTTCAACTACATAGATTCCCAACCCCCGATATCAGAAGTTCCTGAACTGTATCTGAAGGTAATATGAGGAATTTGATTACCTAAAATAATATCATTTAATAAATTAAGATATCTATTCTTGTTGAAATAAACTGGGGTATCATTTCTAACATCTTTATTAGATTCACCATGGTTATTCATATAGGGAATTGGCAGGAATGTCCCTCTCAGACCATAAGAAATGTATATTGTGTTACTTTTAGTGAGTAGAAAAACTGCGTAAGCAGAGTTTATTCTACATTTATTTTTGAAATGATTTGTGCATTCACCGATCTGATATTCATGTGCTGATGATAATCTTTGAACTATCACCTTTTCCCCACAAAAGAGACAAAACCCAATTTCTTCATTTAGTGCATATTGTATTAAATTATCTTTGTCAGTAATTGGATAATCTGAAAAACAAAATGGTAGTCCAACTAAATTAGGTGGTAAATAAGATGAGAAAAAAGAAGATTCATATGCCATCTTTCCTTTCATTGTTGTGACTCTTTCTTGACCGTAGTCAAAATCATCAGAACACTCAAACTTGGTATAGTTGAGTATCTTATCTCCAAGTTCATGCTCGTGCGACAAATCTATAAACTCTTTCACATCATGTGAATAGTAATCAGATAATATTTCGTATGTCTGTGGGAGCAAAAAATGAGACAGGAAATCATCAATCTCCCTTTGATGTTTCTTATTTTGGTTTGAGCCTCCTAAAGTGAAATCACAAGTTGCAAAATAAGACATGAATACAATTGCAACTTTCCTCAAGAATGAAGTTAATAAATTGATGACTATATGATGAACATGATGTTTGATTTCATCGAAAATCAATAGTTGCTGAGAACTCAAGTCAGGCGAGTACAAGGTAACATACTCTTTGAATATCTTTATGGTTAATTGGACTTCCTTTGAACTAAACTTAGTAAAATTCACAGTCTCATCAATCTTGACAGAAGATAAAACAGATAAATCTGAACTTAATATTTTAGATGAAAGAATTTCTCTGGTCAGATCCACAAATATTTTGTGCAATTGACGTTTGATGATTTCTTTAACTTGATCAGAGTTGTTACCCTTGCATACTAAAAGGGAGTAATTACAAATACCGATAACATATTCCAAATTATCATCTTTCATCTCTCGACTCACAAAATATTCTCTATCATGAATTGGTATTTCATCAGAAGGTTTTTTCAAATTCTTTCTATAAATAACTAAACTCAAATCTGAAATTAGTTGCATAACAAGAAATTTTTGATCATTAACGATTGTTCGCAAACTATAATTACAATCGTTGGCTATTCTATGTCTTAGCGATAACTCCATGTTGTAAGCATTATTCACAATCAGAGTATCTAATATATCAGATAAGGAGAGTAAGTTTGAATTGTTGCACAGATCAAACAATAAATTTGCCGATTTTATGCTTGTTAACAATTGCTTTGGAGATATGTTCGGTAGATCTTTGACAAAATTTTTGGAAGTGCCTAGTAAAAATTCCTGAAAATTCCTTGAATTGGATGGCCAGATCAGTGGAATAAAAGAATTAGAAAGACTGTTGCACAAAGGGCAACTTAGTAAGCCATAGCCCAGTGCAGATGGTATATTTTTTGTAGTTTGATTATGATAGGAACATATAATTTTCATCTGGTTGCCTAAGCATGAAACATGCGATGCGTGACCACAAGTTCTAATTGCTACACCAGTTTTTGATTTAATGATTGAAGGCCTGCCTGCTTTTTGGAAAAAGCTACTATCTGAAATGCTTTTATCCTTGTCGAATAGCTCAGTTATATTTTCTAAGTTTTCAAAATCAACACCAATGTCACATATATTCTCTTCTTCATAGCATAAGTAAACTAAAATGTCATCATCTTTCTCCATTTTACAAAACACGCAAGCATCGTCTGGGTATGCCCATCTAGTATTAGCATACGATTCATTTGATTTACTTTTAATATTGAGTTCGTTTGATTTCATCGAATCATTATTTTCAATAAATTGCTTTTGCTGCTTTGCCAGTTTTTTCATTAACTTTTCTTGTCTCAACTTAGCTTTTTCTTTTTTCTTGGCCCTATCAGACAAGACAGATTTATAACTGTCATCTAAATTCCAGAGAATTTCTTCTTTGAAAGATGGAGTTTGTTCTCGCAGATATCCATATACATTAACATGAGATGCTGATTTTTTGATAAACTTGAATATTTCCCTAATTTCACCTTGAATTGTTGAATATGATTTTTCTGATAAAAAATAATAAAGATTGGATCCAATACTATGAAAATGACTAGACTCGAGGTTTGCCACTTCGTATTCTCTCCAAAATATTCTCATGAATGCTTCGGTATTGTTTACAACACAAACTTGAATCAAGTGCACAATAATTCTTAGAAGATTCTCATTTTTATTTTTAGATAGATAATCTAAAGAATTTTTTAGAAAAATTCCAAACACATCAGTGCTGCAAATTGCGTATAAATTTTTGAAATGTGAATCCTTCAGCAAATTATTAACAATTTTTGCCGGTACAAAAGTTGACTCATAATCCTCTTTAGCATCTTTGCAAGAGTTCAATCTTTTCAATTTTTCAACTTCATATCTTTTCCCCTGAGCTAAACCAATATAATAAGGATCGATGTCAATTATGTATTCCTCTTTCAATGTAAATGTACCTTCATCATGAAGTCCTGAAGGTGGTGAATAATTTGTAAATTCTTCCAGGTACAAATCAAAAGATGGGTGCTTGGTGATATAATCAGCTATGGAATTTAGAATTTCATTATAGGTGTGTGGCTTTAGACAAACTGCATGTATGATTTCATTTTTCATGGTCTTGTCAAAGCCATCCATGGATGATATCATGGTCAGGGCTCTTACATCTGTCAAAAGTTGGATCAATAGTAACGTGGCTTGGTAAACTATCTGGACCGTTGTCTCATAATCAGGATAATCTCCCATGGGAATACCATTTGACCAGTTCTTTAGTCCCCATCTCGCTAAAAAGGTAACCATAAAATCAGATGCATTTGCATAACACATGCTAAATTGTAAATTGAATAAATCAGAAAAGTAAGTAAATTCTCTTAAATTATTTTTTGTGTAAATTTTCATTTGATGCAATATGGGGGCCCCATTTCTAACCCAAAATCCAATATTTATTTGGCCCACAAGAACCATAGTACACAAAGCAGATTCTGAAATAAAAAGACATTTCTGCTTATTGGTTAAAATGTTTTCTAAAACGGTGGCTTTTTGTATCTTAGGATCTAATGCTGAATATCTACCACATATGCTCCATTGTATAATGAATTTGAATAGATATGATATTGGATTTAAAAAATGTTGTGTATCTACTCCCACTTTGAAATTCAAAATCTCAGAAGTATGACCACATATTGTTTCTTTTATAAGGATAGAAGATATTTTTTCCATTATGTTTCCATTTGAATATGTAATTGGAGACGGGGACAATATGGTTTTTCTAGAATCATACAAATTTTTCAGCTCCATTTGCATCACAATTGAAATAAATTTTTTTATCAATACATTTCTTACCTCAATGTCAGTTATTGAAGTGAATGATCTAATGAAGTTTTCAGCTAACATCGAAATTGCCAAGTATATGAAATAAAATGAGGAGTAGTCAAAATTTTCATATTGAACGTGTTGTGATGTTTCTCTTTTCAATGGCAAAATATTATTGAATTGTGAAACACAGTCGAAGATGGTTTTTACAATGTCATCATTTTCTAATAATTCTTTACCCATAGTGTTTATCTGTAGTAGAATACATAAATCTTTGAAGAAATAAATTATCTTGTTGTTTTTCAATGAATCGGTAGGAAGTTTAATATCTTTGGGTAAAACAACCGGCAAATTTTCTTGTAGATCTTCAGGATTAAAGTCCATCATTAAATAAATATATCTTAACGTACGATTGATGAATCCTGATCTAAGTATCATATTAGCTGTTTCAGGATCTTGAAAAATGTATTGTGATAAAAGAGTCATAAGATTTAATGTAAATCCTGTTGAACTTGCGGACACTAAATAATATGTTAGCGTCAAATATATGTCGATATATTGTGCACTCAATGCGGTTCTTATTGAATCCATTGAGGAAAGGGCAATGCAAATATTTTTAAGAAGTTGAGCTTTCCCAAGTTTCGATAACAGACAAGTACAATTCAGCAAAAGATACTGAAATCTTGATCCATGCAGCAGTTTTCTTCCAATGGCCCCACCTATCTTTTGTGAATTAGCTAATCGCATATCATATACCCACATTATATTTGTTACTTCTGGGTCATCTGGAAATTTAAAGTCCCAGCTCTTGAAATGGGAAAATTTGTCCGAATTTGACACCAATAACCCTCCTAAAAGGTTTATCCCTGAATTATCTTGGCTGGACTTGATTGCCTCATCATCTGCTGTTAAATTATATTGGTTAAACGAACCAATAAGAGAAACTCTATAAGCATTTTTGATATCCATGCTTACATCTCTTTTTTGAAGTGATTTGTAAATCCAATGATTTATATCATTCATTAATTCCGACTTGAAGACATCTTCAATTTTCCTAAGATGTGTTTTTAAATTTTTGGCTTCTAGAAATTCCTTGACTTTATTCAACTTGAATGGATCATCATTCTTTAGAATAGTCACAGAATGCTTTCCATTTTCTAGTTCGGTTGCTATGGCAATTGCGTTTTTAGAAGGTAACTTCAACAAAGCTATAAGTTTTCTTGCCAAGTCTGGATACGTCATATTGCAGGTATCTGAATCAATTTGTAAACACCACCTATTAACATTTGGAGTGTCCCAAATACGTTTATTTTTAATATCGGTATCAATCTTCATACTATCCTCATGATCTGAACTTAGCAAATTGACTTCTCTAGATCCCAAACTTTCTAAATTGTGGGTGGCTTCGGTAACTTCTGTATAAATTTCTCCTGCATTACTTGGATTGAGTTCTTTGTTATTGTTTATATTATTGTTTACATTTTCGTTATTATAATAATCTTGCCTGTTTCTTTTGGTTCGTTTAGCGTTACTCTCTTTCTTACTCTTATAAAAGTTTTCATTATATTTTTCTGATTTTTTATATTCCAGAGTTACATTAATCATGTAATCTAAAAGCTCATTGAACAAACCAATTAAATAATTATTATATTGTTTTTTATGAAAGGATGCTTTTAATCTGTTGTTGAGCTTATTTTTACAGTAAGTAGCATATTCTGGCTTTTTGAAAATCCTTGGATTTCCACAATGACATATTTTCCCTTCAGGTCTTGTAACTACTCTTTTTGTGTATCGATGACTTTTATGTTTTGATATATCAAAACAATTTTCACATATTTCATAAATTGGATTCGATGTGCATGTTAAGCAGTAATAAACAGTGCTATTTGGGTAATTAAAATGTGTGCAACAAGATCCAACATGGAAATTTTTTTCTGTGGTATCATTCAAATCCTTCCAACTGGATTTTGATAAGGCTGCTGAATATTTGCCGTTTTGCCAGTTTTGCGATCTTACAATTTTATTATAATAATCCCAATTAACATCTTTACCTTCTACGTCAGAATTTTTGTACTCAGATAAAAGTTTCCATATCAAAAAGCTCATGGACTCATTATAATCACAATTTAGCAATGTCGGAAGTGATATAAGGAATTCTCTCAACTTCAAATATTGTTCTAATTCTTTCATCGTGAGTTTAACTGTTATGTATACCTTTCCTATTAAAAATTGGAAGCGCACTAAAAGCAAATTGTATGTGCAAAGAAAAACCCCTGGATTCAATAAATTATATTCAATATTTTAACAAATTTAGCATAAACTGCTATTTATGGGATTAACTTAACACTTTGTCTATCCTTAGACTCAGAGACAGCTATAAACCAAAACGTCTCTATCCTTCTCCTCGGTAATGAGCAGAAAGTTTTCAAACTAGTTGTTTACAACTTACTTAATGCTTGCTGTTCGTTCCAAAATATGTTGTAAAGTTGATTCGAAACCTGTATTAAACAGGTTCTTATCATAGAATAGAATCGAATCAAGTTTACAAAAACTCATCAATTTAATTTATTTATGTACCAAATTTTTTTATTGTGGGCCTTAAAAACCCACGATACACATGATAGCGCCGATTTGTGTCATTTCAACTCTTATCCAACAGCAAATAAGGTTAGACCAATATAACAATGTGATATATTAAATAGATGGAATTATTATATACAGGTGGATACGGTCCTATACGAATTTATATAAACTACGTTGATCTGTGATGATATTACACATCAATACAGAAAAATAGGCCCATAAAAACATGCGAGGTGGTGGGGGGTGATATTAACATCATAATTTACAACTTTCAAATCTCCCCAGAGGTGGATGCTTGTTGGATTCTAGCAATGTATGCTTTTGATACAATATTCCAACTCTTCATATACTTTGATAAGCATTGATCTACGCACCCTTCATTGCCGTTGTTGTATGGGTTAGTAAGACATTTCTCAAAACAATTCTCAGTAGTCTTATTAACCAATTCTGTTGCGTTTGCTATAGCCAGTTCTTGACTTATTTGTTCTTTAAGTTTCTGAGAAACGTCTTTAGAGTCGTTGGAAACAGTGTTTCTATCAGCAGTTGAGCCACCGCCGAAGATTGATGAGATAGCCATGATTGAATTAAAAAGAAACCGTATTCAATTTGCACGACCCAGCTTTATTATTCCTTGATGGTGGAATACGCAATATTAACGTTTTGATTCAGTACGACAACTCGCTAATCATGTTTCTTCTATTCGTTTGGATTCAAGTGTATACCTCTTTTATTCGTTTCCTGAGGGTTTGGTGTGCATAAATTTAAACTTCGTGTGAAGCTGCCACAGCTTATAGTATATTATCGTACGCAGTGATTTTTGAATGACTTAAGTTCTGTCGACGACACAATGAGCTGTCAACCGTGAGAAGTTCCATTGTAATGTTGGGCTTTGGGGATTTATGGTTAGTCAATAGTAGTAGACTCGATCCATCAAAATCAAAACAATCCAAAATCAGGTTTCATCAACTTTTTATGACTTTTGTGTTATATCGAAGATTAAATTTTGTGAAGGTGAAAGCAGCGTTTTACTAAGTGTTTATTGGACAAAAAGTGTGTTTATTGGACAAAAAGTGTGTATCTGGTTCAGTTCCATTATAATGGTAACAAAATTCAAATGTATTCGACAAGAGAAAGTGACAGAATGCAATAGTCATACAAGTAGTTTAAGAACCTGCTTAGAGCACATGTAATAAAGTTTTTGAAGTGTTAGTTTATAATGTAGTTTGAGTACAATTTAAAGTTCAATTTTATACAATAATGTCAGCTAATGATTGATGTATTTACTACACTCAGCATCAGCTAGAAAATAAGTAACTGCTAACTTCTGCTTTTTGCTCTTTATAGGCGACATTATAATAACAGTTAAATATATATATATATTGTTTTAGAAATGAATAGAGGCATAGACCCACCATCTATCTTTGGTACTCTTCCGTTGAGAATAAATTACCTAATTCTTTATTCACTGAATGGTTCCCTATAAATCCATCATTTGTGCGTGGATCTCAATTACCACCATCTGCTATCTGTGTATGTAATTTGTAGGTCCAATAAAGCATTACCATTTAAACTTAGGAGTATTCATGCAAAACATAAAACAATAGTAATAGTTAACGTAGAACATTTTACCCAATATAGCCATTCCGGTATTATATTCAGTAATTAGATTGGACATCTATTTATTGATACCCGGCTGTGATACTCATTGTTCACCATTCTGTTCCGAAAAAGCTTAATTAACAAAACCTCATTTACAACATTTGTTCTTTTTAAAATAGTTATTGCATTAATGACACCAAAACAATCAACTGACCACACTTCTAGCAGAACCACATAAACAACAAGCTAACATACACCAAATGTTTCTCTAGTGTTCTGTAGTGTCATAGTATTTAAACCAAACATAAATTAACAAGCGCAAGTGGTTTAGTGGTAAAATCCAACGTTGCCATCGTTGGGCCCCCGGTTCGATTCCGGGCTTGCGCAATTTTTTTTAGGCGTACTCAATGCCAAAGCCTATTATAGCTTTCTGAAAAATATTGCAAGCTGGACAGTGGTATTTAAGAACATTTACACTCTAAATGTATCATAAACATTTCTGTAACTCAGTGGCTCCAAGAGATTTGAGGAATATCATCGACACTTTCTGATCTGAATATGATTCATGGTGTTTTGATTTGTATGTTGATTTTTTTTCTCGATTTGCAAAACCTTTAATATGATGAGATTTTATTTATACTAACAAACCCTACTTTTTTTCAATTTGAAATGTGAACAGTTAATAAGAGATGCCAACCTAGACTTATAAAGTTTTATACACCTGTTGAGCTAATTGAGCAGAAGAAATTGATTGAGCAGGTGTATTCACAAATTTCACAAAGAAATACAGAATTACAATGTTCTTTTATAGTTGCACCTTCATCGGTGCTATCGCATTCCAATGAAAACTTTTCAGATGAAGAAAACGTTCAGATAATTTATAAAAACTATGCAACGTTATATTTTACATTTATTGTCGATGAGCAAGAGTCTGAATTGGTGATTTTAGACTTGATCCAGACTTTTGTGGAGGCCCTGGATCGTTGTTTCACTGAAGTTAGTGAACTGGATTTGATTTTCAACTGGCAAACGTTAGAGAGTGTTCTCGAAGAAATTATACAAGGTGGGATGGTAATAGAAACAAACGTAGCCAAAATAGTAAGTTGTGTTGATGATTTGAACAACGCTTCAGAAGATACCGAATCAGGATCAGGTATGTTTGGTGGAACTGCACTAGGCAATGCGTTCCAGGCATTGACAAATGGTACCTTTTCACAATGGGCATCTTCTCAATAAACTTAAGGCATACATAATTTAGAATTTGAATGACATTGATACTCAACAATCATAAATAGAGATATAATATACCTGTAATAAAAAAAATACTTCATCGTTCAAATGCAAGTAAATTATCTATAAATGTATATGCTTATGTATTTATGTAATTAAACATATTTAATGCGGTGTAATATTTTTAATATCATTTTTTGATCATTTTTTTTATACAAAATCTCTCGATTTCTTTTACACTTTCTGTCAATGTCATTTTGGATAATGCAAAATCCATGGTTAATTTATCAATTATTTTATCTTCAAGCTTATTAATCAGTTTGAACCGCGATCCCAAGTCACTTGAATCTGTAACATTATCCATAACAATTGCTTCCATTGCATTTCTCAAATTTATGTACTTTTCTTGTAACTCATCGATGTAGACTGTTTTATCATTACTATAAAAAGTGTTTTCATTGCCTTTCGGAGTAAAATTTTCGTTTGTGGATTCAAAATGATTTTCATTATTTGAATTTGCAACAATTTCATGAGTATTATTATCTCCTGACACATTTATTATATTAGCACTGTTGATATTCGATAATATTTTTTCATTCATTGGAAAAAGTTCAAAAAGTTTTCTTTTGGCAATTTTTTTATCGATATTATTTTCCCTATCAACTATTGGTTTCTGATTAGGTAAAAATTTCTTTTCAATCCAGTCCAAGTAGTGTAAAGTTTCTTTATCATCCCAAATAAAAACGTTACTTTTTGTTTTATCGTAAACTATTTTTGAAATTTTATCCTCCAAAGTAAAATCACTTTTGCTTTCTACCTCTTTTACAGTCAATAATGCACTAATTAACTTATCAGAATACTCGCTTTCGACATTACTCAAAAGTATCCATCTTAAAACAAAAACAAAATAAGATAAAACTCGAATCTCAGGAACAGTACTATATGCAAAAGAATGCGTGTTACTAACCTCGATTAATTTGAAGTTATCATTTAAATCCAAAATAGTAATTATTTTCGTTATGATTAAGAATACTGATGGCGGTAATGTAAAAGACAATACTAATTTCAGTATCAATCCTTCATAATAAAATTTTGTATCTAAAATTCTGTGTAGTCTAATCCTATAACTCAATCTCGATAAAGTTTTGTAAAATTGACCATCATGTGGTGGAATCCCACCTTCCAATAAACCAAGATAAAAATTCGGAAGTCTTTCAGCCCATTGTTTTGGAAGATTGTTGTATGATTTATAATAAGGAAGATCTGATGAACTGATCCAAATCAAAAAATCCGAAAAATAAACTGGTATTCTCAAATGCACTGTAGCAATATACAGGAATGACAGTGAGGTGGAAATGCTGATATCTAAAGATTTAGATTGTTTCCTACGTCTATTTTGTTTGTGACTGTAAGAATATGATTCAAATTCATTATTGTCTAAGTCATCATTATTTTGATCTGAACCGCTTACATTTTTTAAATACGAAGTCCAAAGCAGTTTGACAACATCAGTTAATTCGGCTGGATATCCCTTCTTCCTAATCAACCATCTACATTGTTTTCTTAAAATAAGTTGATATGCTTTCAAAAATAGGATGCTAGCATCATGCCTATAAATTCTGTTGTCCTTGACTCTGTGCTGCGAATTGTATTGTTGTGAAGCATTTAAACTTGCCTGAAAATTTCCAGTGGCATTTGTAGTTAAATTTAATCTCCTTGTCATCAAACCTCCTGCTGTGTAATCATCGTCATCATTGTTGACTTCTATATCACCTTCCATGACATGGCCGTATTGGCATGTTCTCCTACCTTCAATAATTCTCCAAAGTCTGGAAGGGCAATTATCAGTACCACAAACTGGACCACGAATATAGGAGAGCATGCTTATCTTGTGTCTTATTTTCCATAACAATGATAATAAAACATGTACCTTGCTACATTTAATAGTTCTAAATAATATGTCCTAATTATACAATTTATTGAATCAACAATCAAAATTTATGCCATCTCATCGAATTGAAGGTCTAAATTTTTCAAAAATCATATTAGTCACATGTTTATTATTTTTGGTCCTGTTGGCTCTGTATTTTAAAATTTTACAAATTACAAGGGCGTGTGGTCTAGTGGTATGATTCTCGCTTTGGGA
>JAKTPK010000151.1:0-23095 GCA_030557565.1 Tetrapisispora arboricola | reverse complement strand
TCAAATATGCGAGAGGCCCTGGGTTCAATTCCCAGCTCGCCCCATTTTTTTCTACCATAAACAAATACTCACAATTTAGTGCTATCAATAACTGTGACTCGACTCTCTTTTGTCATTTTAAAGAGCAATCGGGACATTTATTATATTTAGTTGTAAATATTTTACACTTTTGCATCAAATATACGCATTATAATCTCGTCAGAGTCCTGACATTGTTTTGATATCTTCATTTTCGACCTTTTTGGTTATGTTGAGGGCAAAAAAAAAGTTGGTTGTGAGATCGATTTGATATATGTGATGACGGTAGCTCAGGTTCCATTGTATTTAGAAAATAACCAAGCTTTATATAATAGCGATATCATTAACAGTAAACAATATGTATAACCTATCAAACTATCAAACTTTTTTTTAATGTAAGTGACGCAGTCACTTCCGTTGAAGAATGCAGTAGTGTCGATATCGAAGCATCTCCACACATAGCCTGACTTTTGAGCAAAATAATTACATGTTATGGTTGCTGGGAAATTTATTGAGCAGTACTTCAAACTGTATTATTGATGACCAACAATAATAATACGAGCGATGGATTTAGAGTGAATTTAGAATGGTGGTAGCTTAATGTATCCAACAACTAGTTGCAAACTGTTTGAATAGAATTCTTCAAAGGTGGATTACTTGTAATGATTAATTTGGAATAAACAAATAAGTGAAGTGACTCTAATTGGTTCACGTTACATTTACGATATTTAATCTATATCCTATGTAGCATATATGACTTAACAAAAAAGCACGGAAATGGAAAATAACATATCTTCTTCAGAAGATGGAGTTTCAAACAAATTAAAATATGCAATACCTATCTCATTATCTTGACTTTTTCAAAAGTACTCAAAAAGAAGTTTGGTTTTTATTTTTTATTTAATGTTTCTATTGGAATGTGGCTTTTTAGAAATACAAATTTAATTAAGATGAAAAGCTTAAAACTATAACAAAATGTAAATAAAATCTATAAAAAGATTATGGTTAACTATAAAAAATATTTGAAAGTTGCATTTAATATGGAACATCTGTTGAAATATAATAGGGCATACCAAATTTACGAAGAAGACAAACTTGAACTTGACCCTTATAACTTATCACTTTCATCTGAATTCACAAACACACCATAAAAAAAGGACATTGCATTTAGTGACTAAAAATCCTATAACCTGGTGATAAATAATTGGGTCTGACTTTACAGTCTGTTTCTTTTTCAAGAAGAAGCACTTATTAACAACGTTCAGAATACATATATATATCTGTTTTTGTTCCTACAAATCTTGTAAGCAAGATAGTAGTAGATAGAACCCATTTGTTGAAAGGATAACGTTCACAAACGAAATAAAAATTTGACTCTGGATAAAATGCCAAACCTCTCTCACCTAATCAATTTTAGCTCTTGGTCCATTTTATCTAATATACATGACATCTTGAATGAAGGTTAATATACAACTGAATTAAAGAATTCTGTTATGCTGCCTCTATTAAACCAACTAACAGTAAAAGACAAAAATCTCTAAAAAAAGAATGGTTGCTAAGAGATTCGAACTCTTGCATCTTACGATACCTGAGTATTCCCACAGTTTAACTGTAGTCAAATAAACTAATACTTGAATCAGGCGCCTTAGACCGCTCGGCCAAACAACCATTTAATTGTTAGAAATGTTACTTGAAAAAAACAAACTTATCGTAAATCAAATTATTTCTTAACCACCTACTGATAATTGGATTGGAAACCCATGAATACGTTTTCTGAAATGTAAAACATATGGAGGGGTTTAATACATGTTTGAGTTCATTATGCATGGAATTGAATAGTATATGTGGTGCTCTTTCTGGTATTCTTCTATTCGGAGTGAGTTACTGAATCACCTATTCCTTGTATGGGTCTTTATATCTCCACCATTTTGGAAATATAATTCAAATCACATTATCTGCTGTCTGTGCAGATAAAATTAAAAGTCTTCGTAACACAATGTCTTGCATAGAAGTGTATATATACAACATAAATCATTGATTTGAATCTACCTAATAAATTGCACTCAATTATTTCGTTATTGTGGTTCATTCATCAAAAAAACTTTGATTATCGGTTTATTGGTAGTAAGAATGTAACACTGCTTGCTGCATTTTGTTTTGCAAATGACTGGCTACATACTATTTGTTGCACATCTCTTAGTTTACTTACCTGTTCCATGAAAAACAGCGGTTGTTGTCTCGTGTATACTAGTACTACGCAGGCTCAACATTATAACACTAAACCATAATTGATAACTACACTACTAATTCAACTTGCTTATGAAAGATGATAGTGGGTTCATGTCATTTTGATGTGACAAGGACCAAAAGATGGGTCGATGACGTCTATAAATGACTCGAACTGGCTCATGACAAAAAAATGCGACTTGCGCAAAACTTTGTGCATTTAAGATACATATAACCCAACATTATACCATCAAGGTACATTCATCAATACGTCGTTATAATTTTGACAGAACATTGAGTCGTTAATATAAAGAGTTTGCGATACACAATATCACCACATACGACATCATTTGAAAAATTTTGTAGCTTCAACAATAATTCTCATCTCATCGATTTGGCCAAGATTCATTGAAACGACACTCTATTCATGATGAATGTCCTCTATAATAAGGCTTCAATTGTATTCTCTAAGTATCTTAGTGATGAATATTGAGAAAGTTCATTTAGGTCATTATCGTAAGTATATATTATGGTCAAATTTTTTTACCTTTATTACTCTTCAAGATATTCAGTTGACCAAAACGAAGTGACTAACTGCAAACAGACAACAAACAAGCAATTACAAAATGGGTATCATTGAAAAAATTAAAGCCATTGAGGAGGAAATGGCCCGTACTCAGAAGAACAAGGCAACAGAGCATCATCTTGGTCTTTTGAAGGGTAAATTGGCACGATACAGGCAACAGCTTTTAACTGACGAGGCTGCTGCCAACAGCTCTGGTGGTGGTACAGGTTTTGAAGTTGCTAAATCAGGTGATGCTCGTGCAGTGTTGATCGGTTATCCATCTGTTGGTAAATCTTCTTTGTTGGGTAAAATTACCTCTACAAAATCCGAAATTGCTCATTATGCTTTCACAACATTGACATCTGTTCCAGGTGTTTTGAAATATGGAGGTGCCGAAATACAAATTGTTGATTTACCAGGTATCATTTATGGTGCTTCTCAAGGTAAAGGTCGTGGTAGACAAGTTGTTGCTACCGCCAGAACTGCTGATTTAATTATCATGGTTTTAGATGCTACTAAGAGTAAACATCAAAGAGAGTCATTAGAAAAAGAATTGGAAGCTGTCGGTATTAGATTAAATAAAGAAAAACCAAATATATATTATAAGAAAAAGGAAACAGGTGGTATCAAAATCAATTTCACAGCCCCACCAAAAGGTAGTTTGACTGAAGATGCAATTAAACTTATTTTGAAAGATTACAGAGTTCACAATGCTGAAGTTTTAGTAAGGGACGATCAAGCCACTATTGATGATTTCATTGATATTATTAATGATCTGCATCGTAATTATATCAAATGTTTATATGTTTACAACAAAATCGACGCAGTTTCATTAGAAGAAGTTGATAAATTAGCTAGGGAACCCAACACAGTTGTTATGTCCTGTGAAATGGATTTAGGTTTAGATGATGTCGTGGAAGAAATTTGGTATCAACTGAATTTGAGCCGTGTCTATACAAAAAAGAGAGGTGTACGACCAGTATTTAATGATCCTTTAGTTGTTAGAAACAATTCAACTGTGGGTGACCTATGCCATAGTATTCATAGAGATTTCAAAGATAAGTTCAAATATGCCCTTGTCTGGGGCTCATCTGCAAAGCATTCACCACAAAAATGTGGTCTGAATCATAAAATACATGATGAAGATGTAATTTCCTTATTTACTAAATAAATATACATATAAATACACACACACACATATATATATATATATATCTACATATTTTAACAATAATAGAGTTCCAAATATACTATACTTAGTTACTGAAAGGATAACTCTTAACTCTAATGGCAATTTTCAAAGTAAAAATATCAAAGTGCGTTGTTTCTGAATAGATGACATAATAATAGTAGTTTGACACATATGTTGTTTAATTAATCGATAAAATTATATAAAATGTTTTTTATTCTGGTATTCCTCAAGGTTGGATGAACGACTAATGCACCTATTCATCATACCAGTTTTTATATATCTATAATTTTGAATATTAATTTCGTACAGAACATAAAAAAAAAGAATTTGAGTGTAACTAATAAATAGTACACAATTGTTTTGTCATTAAAATACATTAAATTGTAGTCTGATATATTTCTTTTGATATGAAAATATATTAATTACTTCCCAACAATACCTTGCACCATCCCAGTCACAAAGCCTGCGACAGTACAGCATAAAACCAAATGTATGCATAATCAGACCAGGTTATGTTACCTAACAATTCCATAATAATTGTGGCAACTTGGCCGAGTGGTTAAGGCGAAAGATTAGAAATCTTTTGGGCTTTGCCCGCGCAGGTTCGAATCCTGCAGTTGTCGAATTTTTTGGCACATTTTACAGATTTTATATCAATTAATCTTTGCGTATGATAGTAAAAGTTGCATTTTTGCAACACAAAAGTTCTTAAGAATTGTAGCTCACGAACTCTAAAGACCATGAATTTTTACACAGAGCGGGTCCAAATTTTTGAATAGCAGGCTAACCTGGCTAATAAAGCTCTCATTTAAGTCCTTTGCCACTTCCTAATCAACATCTCCAGCCACTATTCGAGTAGAGCCAAGAATGGCCACTTGTTAAAACTGATCTCTGCTCTTTTTAAGAAGCAGTAATAAGGTCTTTCGTTATGGTCTTCCAATTTACCTGTGTGTCACTTTTTTCAGGATGCTCGGCTATTAGAACATTATCCGAAGGTTACCGTTTTCTATTGTTGCAACCGTCGCTCGTACACTATGATAAAGATGGTTGTCTCGAAATTTTGAAAAATTCTTCAAAACAAAAATAGATTACAGCAAACACCAGATATCAATACGACAAGAATCTGTTTTATTCGAACATTATTGAACTTTATATTTGAGTTGCCAACTCAATTAATACATATCGAGAGTTCATTGTGTTCATTTACAAAGTTTGGATGTCATTAGGGGAGAAAAACAAGAGATACAAACAACCATCACGCAATTGATATATTCTATAAGGTTTTTTTTTAACTAGAACTAATATTTATGACTATACTACTTTGATTTTAAGTCAAGCTTCTAATAACATTTATTGAAAAAATAATAAGCAATGAAATTATTCAAAACAGAACATATACTAGTACGACTTCTGTTGTCTTATTCTATACTAGCCACGCTGGCAAGCGCAAGTGTGCTTAATATTCGCCGAAGGTTTCTGAATGAAACAGAGCTTAACACAATTGCTTCACCTAGCAGTCGAACGTATTTGCATACTACTGAAATTGTCTCTCAAAAGGAATCTACTTCAGTTCAATCTACTTTAAGTTCAACGGGAAACCAATTAGTGGGAGCCAGCTCTCAATTAGGCGGAAGCACATTTACATTAAATCCATCCGACCAAACAAAGCATGTAGATAGCACGGTCTCGACAAGGTCACTGACCGTTCCAAATTTTATTGTTCCTCCTATTGCAGGTTCCACAACTTCGACCGCTGATCCAGTTTCATCTAGTGTAGCTGTAATTTCCGGGACTGATAATTTTTCTGATGTTGAAATGAGTGAAAATATATCTCAATCAGACTATAATACAGCGGCTATCTCATCTACAGTTTCGGGTATTGTAAACCCATCAGCAGCAGTGCCAACTTCAACTTTTAATCAGATATCATCTGACATACAGACTACCACTATTGCTAGTTCAACTGGATTGAACATGGCTAGTTCAACTCCATCTACCATAACAACTTCTTCTTTTGGTTTTGGCTCATCATTTGCTACTGTATCATCAAGTACTGCCTCAATTATTGAGAGTAAACAATATTCAACAAACACGGCTGCTGTTTCAAGTTTTACTGGTGTAATCAGCTCTTCCAGTTCTAATACTAGTACCAGCACGAGTACCAGTACCAGCACGAATACTAGTACCAGCACGAATACTAGTACCAGTACGAATACTAGTACCAGTACTAATACCAGCATTAGTGGCCGTACTACATCTAAGTTCGGTTCTACTTTCAGTGATGTTTTAAGTTCCAATACAGATACGAAGACAAATTCACGTATAAGCACAAGTACGAAGACAAAAATATCTGCTAATAGCGCAGATATTCTGTTATCTTCAAACACTGCTTCCACTCATAATTCTTTATCGAAATTGTCACTCTCCAGCATCTCAAATTCTTTCACAAAAGTGTCCAGTGTTACAAAAAATAGTGTTAGTTTCACAACAAATGCTGCAAGTACATCGTCTAACTTCTTAGCTACTGTTACGAGTATCGAAACCAGCTCTGAAACAAAAGTTGCTTCTAGTCGCAACAGCAATCTTTCTAGCACCTTCACGGAGGTCGAAGCTACTGCTTTATCCAATAGCATAAGCGAAAAAATCTCTATTCAAACTACTACAACAAGAAGCAAGCATAGCAAGAGCATCACTAGACATCACTCGAACTCTGCACTAGATAGTAATAGTTTATCAACGCGTGTAACTAAAACAACAATTTTGTCGGGTCCTGGATTCAATTCTATCACAGAAAATAATGAAACAAGAAGTACTACAATTGAACCCTACGAATTACCAACAAGCGTAGAATCAACATCAGATTACATAACAGATACCAAAGCTACTGAAGCCGTAACAACGCTACCTTTTGCATGGCTTCCTTCTGAGATTGCAGTGCAAAGTTATTCTGACGAAGAAAACACTGACACGTCCTATTCCATTGATACATCGGGGTTACCAAATATTATCTCAGCCCCAACGCCTGTCGTGGCACCTTTGAACTCAACTCTAATTACAATAGGTTTCAAAAGAGAACTAAACTATAACTTTTTGGTCCGACATTTTTATACCTCGGCGCAAATTTTCAATTTTTTACCTTTGGTTTTAACAGATCCCTTTGAGGCTCAAATCATCGAATCGTGTAATGAGTATTCTAGTTGTTTCCCCTTATCGACTGAATACTTACTTTCAACTGTCAGTGATGTAGCTGAACACCATTCTGCTGACTACTCTAGCCTATTTCCTGATCAATCCATATCTCAAACAAGTCATACTTTGTCACAGGATATGTTTCCACCTCTATTGCCACCGCCACCACTATTTGAAGGATCTTCACTTCCACCTAAGCCATCCGAGGTTCCCTCAAATTATTCATACCCTTTGTCATCAAATGAAGGCTTTACTTTGCCATTAAAAAATTTTACTGAGACGTCTCTTACCGAGATATTAAGACCTACATTGACCAAGAGAGACTCAATTTACAAAACAGATGAAGCTGATATTGGCATAATCGTGCTGAAAATTGTTCCATATATAAAACACGATCATAATTATTTGATTTCTCTTGCAGAAGTTTATGTCCCAGACGAAATAGTTGATTCCTTACAAACATTAATCTCAGATCCAAACTCATCATTGTATGCTCAGTCAAATCCTTCTCTTAAGCAGTTAGCTTCTTTTATAGACCCATCTATTCCAATATCGGGTTTATTAAACAGTGAAAATGTTTTAATATCAGGTGGTATGGAAGCAGGTTATGATTATTCAGCCAATTCAAATTCAAATCACTCTCCTACAGTGCATACAAATTCTTTTTCATCACAATATCAGAAATTAGGGACATTAGATTTTGATGATGATTCTTCGCTATCATTGAGTTTGAAAGAACGTCTTTCAATATTTGTTATTTGTTTCACTGTAGGCACAATTGCTTACATTCTACTATCTTTATACGGGTTTCAATTAATTACAAGCAAATTTACTTCCAGAAAAGAGCAGGAACCTACATTACATTCATTACCACAGTACAATGTGAACTTTAGAGAAAAAAACAATGATGGAAAGAGCTACTTAAATTATTCAAGATCTGATTCAAATCCATTTCTGGATAAATTTGAGGTCAGCGTTTCTGAAACTTCGAGATCTACGAACAGCTCCGAAAAAGCTGTTTATATCCCTTCACAAGAAATGACATATTTGGTAGATAATTCAGGGAATTATTTCTACACAACATTGGAAAATTTGAAAGATCATGAAGTTCAAATAATAAACTCTTCAAAGAGCAGTATTTTCTCAAGCGATAAATCATTTAGCAAATATCTTTACAATTCGAGCAGTTCAAATTTAAACACTAATTTTGATAATAACTTTGATGATTTGCCTATCGATGAAGAAGGAAATCTAGAAATCAATTTCCCTAAAAGCTTCCCTAATGACAAAAAGGAATCTCAAAACAACATTTATGAAAACATAAAACGTTTCAATGATAATGGTTTATACAAAATGCTTCTTCCAAATGACATCTTTATAAGTGATTCTCAGACTCCTAAGTTCACATCAGACGGAAGCAATGAACATTTTTCTTCCAATTATGATAAAACAACTTTTGTAAATCTGGAAAATGATCATTTACTACTACGTGAATACGAAGATGGAGATAAACATCACTCAAATAAGCAACAGATTCCTAGTATTTCTGAAGAGTTAACTGTTTCTGATGTTTCTGATGTTGAAGATGATGAAGTAGACGATATCGATGTTGGAGAACTTGATGAATTAGACGAAGAAATCTACAGGAGAGTGATTGGTCAGAAACGTAAAACTGAATTAATCAATAACAAGAAAACTATTAAGAAAATCTTGACAAACAAAAGTTAAGAATTACTTACAACAAAAAAGCATAATACAAGAGTCTTCAATTTCTTGTTTTACCTTTCATTTAAAAAATTGCATTTTCAAAACTCAATTTTTTTTGCATTTACAATAAATTCATATAATAAGAGAACAATGTATTTTTATATAAAACTCTTTAAACTCAATTTAATACCCATTCAGCATTCAATTTCAGATAATCTTTAACATTTTTAATTTAGTTTTATATATATATGAATCTTTTTTAACTCTCAAAGAGTTAACATCGATGGTGTCTAAAGTTTCAATTTCTGTATGTATCAGAGTTAATAAAAAAAGGCATTTGCCGTGGTTAACCGGAAATAACCGAAATCATTAATTTTGACATTTATAAACATGAACGATGACTCCAAGAATCACCTTTTTTAAACTTTGATCTATTGATGAACAAGAATTTTTTAAGAGAGACCAAAGTCTAGATACACCACAATCATTAGATATATGATTGATATTAAGAGCAGTGCTGAAAGACCATTTAACCTATTCCAATGCGTCCGAAAGTAGCAAGTGAGAGTTCCAAAAAGTGGAAGAGGACTTTCAAGGCTTGTAACAATTGTAGGGAACGAAAAATTAGATGCAATTTAGGCCCTTTAGATAACCCAAATAAGCCACCTTGTGAAAGATGTAAGAGAGAACAACGAGAATGTATTTTTGCAGGATCGAAAAAGAAGTCTGAAAATCAGTCTGCCGATAGAAGTGTAATGAATGGAAATAAATTAACATTTGTATCATATAATGGAGACACCAAAAGGGTTAAAAATAAAGGGATTGAGGATTTGGAAATGCGACACTCAACTTGGGACTCTAATATTTCTTCCATGCAAAATGCTTTGGAGTATTTGGCTAGTGCCGCAAAGTCTATTTCACAATTTGAAACAAATAAACTTGAAAACACTTCAAATACACCTGGAATATCAATGAAAATGTCAGCAAATGAAGAAATAACGATACAGAAACTTTTAAAGCAAGCTAAATTAAATGGCAAGAGTTCAACTCTTATCGAAAAATTGACTAGTATCAGGCCAAAATTGAATAGAAAACTTACCGATATTGTCTACATTGGTAATGAGAATTTACTTACTGAGGAAGAAGCTCGAACATTAATCAACGCATTTTTTATGAAATTACATCCTTTTTTCCCATACATTCCTTTACAATTACAAGATCCAGAAGAACTTGTTCGTTACCCAATTTTATTATGTGCTATAATTACAATATCTGCAAGATATAACAGTTTTCAGGATTTAGGATTGAAATCAAGAAATTCACCAGAATATAACATAGCAATTCATGAAAAACTGTGGATGTATTGCCAAAGGTTGATTTCTAGAACAATTTGGGCAGAAGCTAGTACAAGATCTATTGGTACAATACTTGCTTTCCTTTTGTTTACCGAATGGAATCCAAGGGCAATCCATTGGAATTGGGCCGATTATGCAAATAATAATGACAATAATATTTTCAATGATTTTGATGAATTTGGAACAGATGAGCCTTTAAAAGGTCAAAATACGACAGGATTTGAAGCTATGCGACATAGCGATAGAATGGCTTGGATGTTGACAGGAAGTGCCGTCAGATTAGCACAAGATATGAAATTTATTGACATAAGTAGTAAAATTTTTCTAGCTACTCACATATCTGAAACATATAATGCAATGAATGTTAACTTACATTCATCACTTTCAGAATCTTTAAGCAACATTGATTTGTATTCCAATGATTTGAATACAAATAGAATGATGGATAATACTGATTCTCAAAGTTACAGCAATAATGAAAAGTTTTATTTAGAGCAGATATTCAGGAATGACGAAGATAAAGAGAATTCTACAGATTTTTTAGAAGCTTTAATATCTGAAAATAAAGATACCAACAATTTAAGTGAATGCGACAAAGATTTTTTAAATGATGAATATGTTTTGTATTATTCATCTCCAGATGATCCAGTCACCAATAGCTCAATAACAACCCCACTTGAGTTCACTGTACTTCAAAGAGCCAAAATTGAATTGTTGAAAATAATTTCTGTAGGATACGAGACTATTTATTTGAGTAAAGGGAAAAGAGAGCCTGCTGTAAAAGACCAAAAGCAGAATTTAGCAATTTTGAACATTTTTTCTACATTAATTGATAGCTGGTATAGTAACTACCATAATTTATTGGACCAAAGTGATATAAAATTAGAAGAGTTCAAGTCACCACACATAATGATGCAGATTATAGAAAGTGAAAGTCTATTTTGTGATTATTATTACTGTCAATTATATATCTATTCGTTAGCATTGCAATTAGGAAATAAGAAAAAGATTTCAAAACTTAAAGAGTTATCAAGAAGTGCGAAGTACGTTTCAAGGGCATACGAATCAGCTAAAGAAATAATGAATTCTGCAATGAGAATTAAGAAGTTGCAAATGTTAAAATTCATACCTGTTAGATGGGTCATTCGTATAGTGAGGGCAATTTCATTTATTGTTAAATGTTATGTCACTGTTACAGAAAAGGATTTGAACATGAACAAAGAAATGAACTCCTTACTGAGTTTGAGTGGAATCCCAATTGACGAGTCATTAGAGTTAATCCAAACAGCAGCACTACTTTTGAAAGAATCAACACCTGATGAACTGCATCTATGTACTCGATATTCAAAAATATTACTGTACTTATACAAAGAATTGAAAATGAACTCGATGTCTTCCCAACCAAACAATGGTCCCAACGAGAACCACCAAGAGCTTTCAGAAAAGATACTAAACGACACATCTTTGGAGAGAGCCATGCATGCAGAATTCACCACTCCATCTAGTACTGACTCTCAAGTCAATATCACGCCAATGACACAAAATATTAACCCGGAGATGGAAAAGACCAATTCACCTATTCCGTCGTTCCCCAACGAGGTGGTTGACTGGTTCTCCACTAGTGCTGATATAGGGTTGGAGTTCGTTGAGTCCTGGACTGAGATGATAGAACAAAGATACATAAAGAACGGAGACAGTAATGAAGTAGATTTTGACGAACTGCTCAACACTTTACCCAGATAGCATCGACTCAAGAGGCCTTTATATCTTATGGCACCATGACTTAATCAGCTTTATGCCCTCATGAGCTCCCATAGGTCCATCGACTTAACCCGGACACTGGATGAAAGGAAATTATTCAAAAAAATTTTTTTAGGAAGCGCTCTCGGCGGCTGAATTGTTTTGTTTGAAGTATAAAAGGAAAGCAAGATCTCGAGAAAAGAAGATTATTTCGTTACCACTTTTATACTAATTATTGTTATTTCATTAAAATATGGTTTTTTCTTTTGATTTATTTCTCATAAAACCACTTTGTCCAAAAGTAATCCACCGCTATAGACAGTACGAGGATAGAGCATTTATTTCACTCTGTTCAACGTGATAAGCGGTTTTTAAGGAGAGATCAAATCTAGTCATTCATTAAGAACTCGAGTGGAGTTTTGAGCCGGGGTTTCCTGGTTGCATGAGACTCGAGTGTCAGAGAGTGCCTATATTCATTATTTATCAATAGTTATTAGTTTTGTGAATTTTTTTTTTTTTAGTACCTCATGTTATTGTTTATATATGGTTATTATTATTGACATTGTAATTTTTTTATTCTACTTATTGTACGTGATCTTATACAGGTTAATAGGTGCTATCAATGGTTTGAAAAGAATGTTTTCGATGTCTTGTTTGATTTCTATCTTCTGGTCCGTGCTGGTCACAAGCTCAATAGTTAGCTCAAGCTCCAAACACTTCTCTTCAAAAAGCGCAAGTGTCTCTTCATTTCTCTTGGTGGCTGCTAGATAGCATATTGTTGTATCTCGATTACTTTCTTGAAAGCAATCCTTTATGCACTGACACAGACTTGGTATGACACTGGAATCGTATGTAACGTCAGCCGCCACAATCAGATCAAGGTCGTTCGGAACAGAGTCAACGTTCCACCATAGTTTTTGAAGTTTAATATTATTTGAACATTGAATGTCATTGATTAGAAAGTTTTGAGACAGCTGTCCTTCCAACAATTGAGAATCCCCATCCGTAACATATATTGTGTTGATTTTGTCTTTGTAATTTTCAATCAAACCAATGCTTACTAAACCTGTACCAGCACCCAACTCGAGAACAGTGTCTAGTTTTGTACCATCTAGAAGATTGCTGTCGACTAAATATTTCGTTAGAAAAATGGCTGCTTCCCACGTTCTAAAACCTGTGGTTCCAGCTGCGCTTATAACATACGGGGTTTCAGTTATCTTGATCTTAATTTCTTTATTTATTCTATATTGGATAATATCTTTTGTAGTCGGTGATGGTTGTTTTACGTTCAAAAGTTCTATATATTTCTCATACAACCAATCAGTCAAACTTATATCACTATCAGTAACAACTTTCAATGTTCCTTCTTGCTTTTCATCTGTTTCGTTGAACAATTCAATGTTATCTGTAAAAATTTTGATGATATTCTTTGTGTAAAAACTATTTGTTTTCTCTATGTCTGATAATGTTTCAATAAATTTTGCAGAATGTAGAAGTTTTAATTTATCACTTGATATCAAATCTTTCAGATATCCAGCTATTTTACCAGCTGGAAGGCGTTGGTATAGCTTATCGTAAAATGACAATTCTGTTTCCATTAAAAAAGCAATCCACCAACTTCAGTTCATGATGGTGTTCTATCATAATTGAGAATACATCTCAAAACAATTCCTTCTTTTAACATTCACAGTATTAGGCAGGTTTTTCCAAAGTGCATCAAAAATATTTTCAATGCTCATCGCATCGCCATTTTCTTAATTATTGTTGTATGAAAGGCAAACTCTAAGACATATATATGAATCTAAAGATCTAAATTACAGAAGTTATTGATTGATCGGTAAGCTTCGAACATCTATTAAACAATAAAAAATGTACATGAGTATTAGTATTTGCTTTCCTTTTGAAAGCTTAAAAAAAAATTTACAAATCTTGAGCCTTTTCTATAGCAAGTTGAAAAATTTTTGCCAACTCTTTTTTGTTCTCACAACCGATTTTGATTCTGATTAGATTCTCTTCAACTCCATAAATTTTGACTTGTTCAAGATTGTCAAAATATGCTAAGATTGTGTAAGGACATGCTAATGTTCGATTTGTTGTCAGTGAGGGACCTTTCAGAATTTGTAGATTATCAAAAAATTTTTTAGCTAGTTCCAATTCGTGAAAAGTCAACGATATAATTCCACCATTCCCGCCTTCTTCTTTTGCAAAACCTGGGATGCTATGACATTTAACCTTGTCATAATTTTTTTTCGTATCTTCTGAACTTAAACTTGGATAGTAGATTTTTTTAATTAATTTATCATCGCCTTCATTTGGTAAGAAAACTTTTTGGATGAGATATTCTGCATTGTGATTAGTTTGAATAATTCTCTGAATGAAATCACGGGAATTCCTTTCTAGTATTATTGCATCTTCACACCACAGATAATTTTCATATTCTCCTAATTGATTCAAAAACATCTGTCCAAATTGGTATATTTTTTCCTGAGGATTCAATACCAACGAACCTGCCATAACATCTGCGTCACCTCCAAAAGTTTGGGATAATGAACTACACACAATATCTGCGTAAGGCAATATATCAATATTAATAAATCCGCCCAATGTTTCATCAATTACTATATAAAATCCATAGATGTTCGCAAGTTTTCTTAAATATGCTAGATCGGCGACTTTCAGTAGAGGAGTAGAAGGAATTTCTACAAATACAGCCAATATCTGTTCACCGGAATACAGCGTTTGCTCAAGTTCTTTCATCGAATCTGAATCTCCTTTACCAAAATAGTGTGTATGATTGAATTCATTCAAGAGACTTAATGTATCACTATTAGAAAATCCAAATGCTACTGTTTTTTTGTAAGGATAACCATAGCCCACTATATCGTTACTATTTTGAAGATGACTATCCAATGACGTTGTACTGCCATTTGTTGAATTATTTGTCAATGAATTTACATTTACATTCGATTTCGATCGATTGACTCTTCTTGCATCTAAATTGAGAAGTAGCCTATGTGCTGTGAAAAGAGCAGCCATACCACTTGGAAACAAATAAACATCTTTCTCGTAATCAATAACCAACGAAGCTCTGTTATTGCTGCCCAAATCGTTGGTAATCGTAACGTAACCATTTGTATTATTAGACTCACTATCGGATGCTTCCATATCAATTGGTTCAGCTGGTATAGCTGATACTAGTTCCGTACCTGGCTGTAATTCCTCCCCGTTCTCATAGTTGGTACGTTCCATATTTAACTGATCTAGTAATGAACCACTATCATTTTCATCAGCCGGAGCTTGGTGATCCAGTTCCTGAGTCCCAGCATTGAACGATTCCATTGCGTTACCAAGATTGTCCTCATTAGCAACAAAATGGTAACTTCCATTATCATCCATATCCTCTAATATATCAACAGATTTTGTAGCTATCCTCTTCTTTATATACATTGCTGCTTTGTCACCAAGGGAAAAATTCAAGTTTCTTCCATATCGACTAGAAACATAATCTTCTTCATCATCATAACCCTCGTTGTTCATCATCGAAGATCGCTGAACGCCGCCAGTCTTGCTGGATTTTTCTACTATGAACAACTCATGTAACACATATTCAGCTAGTCTACTAGAGATGATCTCACCTGTATACTGCCAATAATTTCTTACAATGGTATAGTATGCCTTGTCTACAAAGACAACAGCAATTCTGCATTCCTTCTTCCAGCGAGCTTCCTCCAAAGTAACAGGCTTGGAAGTAGCCAACTGTAAAATCCGGACCTTAGGGATCGGCATCTGTCTCTTGGAAGAAACCACCCTTATGTACTCTCGGCAACGTTTAGCTACTTTATAAGATGGGAAACACAGACACAATTCATTTTCTTTTGCATATTTGTCAGTCAGGATATCGCAAAGCCTCTGAATAGACTTGTGTATGAAATACCGCGGATACCCACAACTCATCACATTCAAAACAGCAGGATCATTCAGTTTATAACCGACATTAGCCTCCCATGTAGGCAAACTCACCGATATTGCATGTGGACCTTTCGTAATCGGTTCACCAATTTTCGCAATACTCATGATTTTTTGACCAGTTCGAAATCTCTCGACAGTTTTTTCCGCAAGAACTCCCTGAATAAAGCCTCTTGCTCTCACCCCCGTCTTCGAACCTCACCAACCAACACCTCCCATACCCATTCATTGCACTCTTGCACCTCTTTAACCTCTTTTAAATCGCATCAATCCATCGTTGCTCACCACATTCTTCACTCATCGAAGCTTCCCACCGTCGAGGGCCCTTGAGAAAGTGAAAAATCACGATGCACGACAGCCTGGACGCAGCCTCAACGAATCACCAAACCTGAAGCCCAATGGCCTGGTGATGATGAGAAGTTGTTCTGTTTGACAGAGGTTTGCGATATAAAGGTGTGGTGAGATGGTGAGAAGAGGGGTGGTGTAGTGGTTTGGATGGTGGGAGAGGTCGAGAAGCTTTGCGTGACGATGTTCAGACAGGCAGGGATCATACTGGCGATTGCGTTTGGTGTTACGTTGTGGACGGTGAAAGATGAGTTTACGAGAATGTTTGATGCTGGGGTTATAAGACAGTCGTGGTTGAGGAAAGGTGTTCAGCTGGATGCTGCGGAGGTGCGGAACTCGATTGAGGAGGTGTTTTTGGATACGTGGGAGGATTACGTGCAGAATGGGTGGGGCTATGATGTTTATGGCCCGCTTTCCGGCTACAAGAGCAATATGTCCAGGTCCAAGGATCCTTTGGGTTGGATCATCGTGGACACGGTTGATACCATGATGATTATGTACAACAGTACTGTGGAGAATAAAGAGCGGTTTGCTGCTGCGATTTTGCAGGCACAGGATTGGATCGACACCGAACTGAATTACGATATCGATTCCGAGGTTAGTGTTTTCGAGACTACTATCAGAATGCTGGGTGGCCTATTGGCTGCTTATAATTTAGCAACAGAGGTTTCGATCGGTGACCCGCAAGTTTATTTGAAGAAAGCAATCGATCTGGGGGACAGGTTGGCAATGTCTTTTGTGAATTCCGAAACTGGTATTCCTTATTCGAGTGTCAATTTGCAAACAGGCCATTCCGTGAAAAATCATGTGGATGATGGTGCTTCTTCAACTGCCGAGTTCACCACATTGCAAATGGAGTTCAAATATTTGTCCTTCTTGACAGGCAACCGTTCGTATTGGACTCTGGCTGAAAATGTATATCCATCTATGTACGAAAAGAATAACTTGGTTGGTGACTATTACAATGGACTGGTTCCAATTTACACTAATCCAGATACTGGTTTGTTTTATGGCCAAAATATTAGAATGGGTTCTCGTGGTGATTCCTTCTATGAGTACTTGTTAAAACAATATCTGATGACTCACGAACAATTATACTATGATTTATATAGGATCTCAATGGATGGAATGAAGAAGAAGTTATTGGCAAAATCTCAACCAAATGGGTTTACTTACATAGGTGAGAGACCATTTGGTCCAAATAATGCTTTTGTTCCAAAAGTGGATCATTTAGTTTGTTTCATGGGAGGTTTATTAGCAATGGGAGCTACAGAAGGTAAAACTTTAGAGCAAGCACGTAACAGCACATTCTGGAATGCAGACAGAGCTGACGATTTCAAAATTGCTGAGGAACTCACTCATTCTTGTTTCCAAATGTACGACCAAATTCCATCTGGATTATCACCAGAAATTGTGGTTTTTAATGATGGTTCTCAAGGGTTGAAAAATGAAGTACAAAGAAATAACTGGTGGAGCTCTCCATCAGGTGACTATTTCGTCAAACCATTGGACAAACATAATTTACAAAGACCAGAAACTGTAGAGTCAATCATGTTTTTATACCAATTAACCAAGGATGACAAATACCGTGTGATGGGTAAAAAGATATTGGATAGTTTTATCGAAAATTCTAGTCAAATTGAAGAAAAGACAGGAAAGACAAAATATGTGAGTTTGGACAATTGCGTTGATATGCCAACAAAGAAAAGAGACAACATGGAGAGCTTTTGGTTAGCAGAAACTTTAAAATATCTTTACTTGCTATTTGAAAACGACGTGGCGTTGGATAAGATAGTGTTCAACACTGAAGCCCATCCATTCCCAGTTTTGGATCAAGCTGCTCTATTGAAAAAGGGTTTTACAACAGGATGGTCATTATGATAATGCATTTATTATGTAATAGCTTTTTCCATCGTGATGTTCTATAGGTCTATGTATATATATATATAAGGATTTATCCAGCGGATACGTCTGAAATAAACACTGAATGATGTGTATTCCATTCATGTATACTCTTCACAAATGATTCTTTAACTCTCACATTCATCTGACAATCTTACCGGCGTTACATGATCGGTAGAGGTCTGTTACTGAAAATGATCTTGTAGTAATATATATCTTTGAGTTCAATTGTTCGTTTGTCTTCGTCAGTATGATCATTAAACCTCAGCAAACCGAGCGGTGTCTCCAATTTGACAACTTTCCCTACCAACCTTTGCTTCTTACCAATGTACAAAGTAGCATTCTTCTTCTCATCATCAAGAAGCATCAAACCAAAACGAATTATAGGCTCCCCATCATGGACAGTAAACCGTTGATCCCCATCGTTCTCTTTCTTGTACTGCTCCAAATCTGCTGGGAACTCTACTGGAGTCTCCAGATCACCTTGTATCTCAACCATTGTGTTCCCTAGAGATGTGACAATCCCAACTTGATGCTCTTCAGAGCTGAACAAGAGATTCAGTTGCGCGGTGGATACTTCGATAGCAGGCATGGTTCATCAAATATACACAATTCTGTCCCAACACAAATGGCTTTCTTAATGCTATCACCACATACAGTAATCAGTTGGCGTCGACTGCTGCCAAAGAAACGATTTTTTTCTAACGATTCATATCTTTACACTCATCGAAAGTTCGATTGTTTTAAAATTTCAGTAAGGTTAATTTGATAAATGAAAGAAGGAAAAAAGATAAATTGAGATGAGCTACAAAAGAGTGTGAATAAATGGAAGGAAAGTGTTTTGTTGTAACATTAATGAGTGTAAAGAGTTCGATCAGAGCTTTTTGTAGGTCTATTGTTTGATTGAGGGTAAAGAAGAGAGCAATGTTTGGTATAGTTTCGAGATTTTTTGGTGGACAAAAAAGTTCTTCAATAGTGGACAAATATACAAAAGAGTTGTCTGATATAACTGGATCCATTCATGATCTGGAGTCAAGAAACAACAATAATGAGGCCATTTTTAAAAGGATCCAAAATAAGATTACGGTATACGGGTTAGCTCTTTGTGTTTTACGAGTTTCTTACTTGATGATGAGCAGTTCTGTTTATACGTTGTACGACAAAACTATCTTAACGAATGTAGTGATTTGTTGTGTTGGTGTGATTTGTGGAAAGATTTTCATTGGCAGAATCGATGGGGTTGTAAGTCGAAGACGTTCTGCTAAGATAAATAAGTTACGTAGTTTGCATAATGAGAAGTTAGAAGCATTTAAAAAGCACACAAACTTCAACCTCACTTCTTCGATCATAAAGAGATTCTCATCCGGTTCTAACGAGAGTGATGATATGATATTACTTTTGGACGACGAAATCAAAGATAAGTACGAGGAATTGAACGAATTGAAGAACGAATTGATTAATTTGGAAAAAAATGATAAATTGAAGGATGCTAAAGAACGTGATAAATGGTTTGATAAAATCATCAGTTCCCTAGCCGGAGACGATAACAACACCAAATCAAGATACACACCAGTGAAATGTAGCAAATGTCACATTTTTACGGGATGTTACAGATTAATCGATACCCCAATCGAATACAAATGCCCAGCCTGTGATGAAACATTCGAAGAACAAATGCCAAATAAAGAAGATATCAATGAACCTGAAAAGACTCAAGTATCAAAGGAAAAATAAGTTATATTATTAGAGAAAAAAAACAAACACTAGAAGAAGTGAAAGTTGAGATGTTGTATTGATGATTCTTATTTTTTCAATAATTTGTCATGCAATCACAGCATTTCCCCTCAACACTTTATATATATAAACATCTATATGACAAAATGATTTTTTTATACATGTAGCAACAGTCCTATTTCTTTATTTCTTTATACTGACACTTATTTGGATAAGGACATGATCGCATTGACAATATCACCCTTGTGTTCCTTCAAAGCCTTGATGGCTTTGTTCTTGGAGACGTTAGCTTGAGAAGCAACCAATTCGATGTCGTCAGCAGATAAGTCGCCAGCATCGACTGGAGTTTCATCGTCTTCTTCAGCGTTAGCAGCATCTTCGGAGGCAGCAGCGTCGGCTTGCAACTTCATGTCGTTTTGAATGTCCATTGGGGACTTGTCACCGGTTTGTTGTTGTAGAGATTGTTGCGCAGCAGCTAACTTCTCGGTGAAGTTGTCAATCTTTGGTTCACCAAAGACAATGTAGTTACCACCTTGAGTCTTGTACACCTCTGGGTTTTCAATGGCGTAGATTTGGTTGTTCTTCTTTCTGAAAGTGACTCTGTTGATGGCTGGGACCTTCTTCAATTGGAACTTGGAGATCATTTCTCTGGCCTTGGCCTCATTTTTTTGTAAAATGGTAACGTTGTTGGATTCTAGAGACATAGTTGGTTATTGCGTATGCTTGCACTGAGATGTGTTTGGCTTGCTTTTTTTGCCAACCAAGACACAACAAAGCAACCAATGCAACCAACGTTCAACATAACCCACTGGCAACCCCTCAACCCAACCTCCACATCCATAAATAGCAGTTCTCTTCCCGGCACCTCTGTTGCAATGACAAACAGTTCATTACAGTTGGAACTTTACACATCAAATTTTTCGTCACACGTCGATGTCGAAACCGAAATTCCATCGCGCCGTACGAACCACCACAGTTAAGCTCGAAATGGCCTGATCCTTGCGATGCCAATGGCAATGGCAATGGCAAAGGTTGTGGAGGTGGGGGGAAACGGATATAAGAGAGGGCCAGGTGCTAGGGCAGAGGGTTGCAAGGGGTGTCCAGCAGCCCCATTGCGAAGAATGGCGTTCAAAGTTGCACGAAACGTTCCCTTTGGAAGAGTCGGTGGGTTGGCGGGACCATCAGGTCGCAGCCTCTGGGCCAGGACCTGGGCCAGGACCAGGGCCATGGCCTCTTCGACACCTCCTGCAGACAAGAGACGCAAGGATGAGCAGTTGCTGAAGTACATAACAGCGAGAGACAAGTTGCTGGCCAACTCGAAGTCGCCCTGGGAGAAAGTGAGGATCAACATGAGATGGCTGTTGACGAAGCAAACAAAGCCACTGAAGTTTTACAACTTGGTGACCACGTCGTTGGTCTCGAGCATATATCTTGGCAACATCCTGTTTTTGGTGTTTGGGACAACCACGGTGGTGTCTTTGGTGGTGGTCATCAGTAATTTTTTCTCAGATAAGTCATCAAACAGCAAAAATTTTTTAGCCAAGAAATTAGGGAATTATATCACAAAAAACACCAACTACTACATAACGTTCGAGAATGCCACGACAAAGAGATCCGAGGGAAAGACCAGAATTGTGCTGAACAACGTTTTCATATCAAGAAGACCTTACAAGTCACATTTGTTCGAAATCGGGCCCCAGAAGGAAGCCGTCCAACGAGCAGAGTTGTCTTTGAGGGACTCGAGTATCCTCATCAACGAATCTGATTTCGACGATGGCAACTACACACAGTTTGATCTGACTGTGGACTCCATGACAATATCTTTCAGTTTACAGAATTGGTTGAACGGGAAAGGTATGGTGAAAGAATTGGACGTTAATGGTGTAAGAGGTGTTATCGACAGGACCCATGTCAGATGGAAGCCTAATGATGACCCAAGAAATTACAAAAATGTTTACAAAGTGGGAGATTTCGAGATCGAATCATTCAGCGTCACCGATGTCTTGTTCACATTGTACCAGCCAAAGGGATTCAGACCGTTCCAAATCGGTATTTACAATCTGAATTTACCAAGGCTTAGAAAGAACTGGTTTTTTTACGACTGTTTGAATGCAAAATATGCAAGCGGCACGTTTGACAACTCGATGTTCACCATCCACAAGAAATTACAGCCTTACAACGACACTCCTGAAACTGCCGATGACAAATGGCAATGCCAGACCAGGCTGCGGGTTGATAATTTGGATGTCGACCACTTGAATGCAGACCTGCAGGGCCCGTTCTCATGGATAACACAGGGGAAAGTCGACATGGTAGGAGACATCATGGTGCCGAACGACAAGCTGCTTGCCAGCCACTCAGACCAGGACTTGCAGACACTTTTGCTGAAAGAGATCTCGGACAACCTGCTCCGAATGACAAAGGAATACTCATTGCTGTACCCGATGCTGAAGAGTATGAGCCCTGAGCCCACAAACAGCGAGCCCCGGGCACCCCAGGCTCCCCAGGGCCCCCACGCATCACTGTCGATGGACCCTGAGTCGAGCCCCAGCGACTACTTCGTGCTGGACATCTCGCTGAAACTGCACAACGTGAAGGCCGAGGTCCCGTACTTCACGCCCGAGCTCAGCTACCTCGACTACGCCCTCATCAGGCCCATTGTCGGCTACATAAACTCCAACAGGACGTACATCCCCATCCGCTGCCGCATCGTGAAGCTTGCGGCAGACTTCGACGGCGCATGGACCATGTACGACTCGCTGCTGATCGACGACATGCAGGTCAAGGTCTACGAGGCCATCAACGAGTACGTCGACGACGACAGGAAGAAGAACCAGCGCATCCGCAGAGTCGGCTTCTGGTCCCTCCAGATCCTCCTCCAACTCGTCCTCGTCAGCCTCAGCGCCATCGCCTGATCGCAGTCGCCCAAGCTCCAGTCGCCCAAGCCCAGCAGGCACTCCCACACACACATACACCCACATACGTACCCCTACATACACATACATAGCCCCACGACCCCAGCGGCCATCCAAATAAACACCTTTCAGCAACCCACGCCGTCTCCAGCACCCACAGCACCACCCGGCCGTCCCGCACGGACCGGCGCCGTTGCGTTCGCCGTTGCGGTATAAAAAGCCCAAACGGTGGAGGACGTTG
>JAKTPK010000150.1:13109-139651 GCA_030557565.1 Tetrapisispora arboricola | reverse complement strand
GTGGAAGGTTCTTCAGTGGAAGGTTCTTCATTAACATTTACAACATATACAATTCTATTTGTAAGGAAACCATTCTCTCCAAAATCGCTTGCAGATAGCGTACTGATTGTTACACCGTCAGCATAAGTTGATGTAACATATATAGTGGACATCAAGTTATACTCAGGGCCATAAATAAAATATATTGTCTCCGTGACTTCTTCTCCATCTAAATCAGTGACAGTTAGAGTAGAATAAGAGGTAGATAAACTTTCTAAGGACCATGAAAGATAGGTGCTACTAGTAGAGTCCCTTTTTGGAGTTTTAACGATATATATTGTACCAGTAGTGATGTTACCCATTGAATCAGTTAAAGTTGTATAATATGTATTTAAAGTTTCCACTAAACCGTTACCATAAGTATATGATGTGCTCATGTAGACATTTCTTGGTGTATAGACAAAATATAAGGTTTCCGTAAAAACATTTCCCTCCTTGGTAAACATGGAAACTGCAGTAGAGTAAGTCATTGTTTGGTCAGCATCCCAAATGGTGAATGAGGTAGAAGTTGTTTCAAAAATTGGTATTTCGACTAAGTAAAAGTATTCAGTCGTTTCTTCACTTTTAGAATTGGTGTGGGTGGAAACAACTGTAGAAATAGTAGAAGTATAGTTTATACCTGAAATGGCAGTAAACGAAGTACTTTTCAATTCCCGTATAGGAGTGTTCACGAAATAAATAGTTTCAGTATAAACAAAACCGTCAGTATTCGTTGACGTGAAGATACTAGTGGACCACGTGTTCCTAGAAGAGTATGTCCAGCCACTAAAAGACGTTGTAGTGATTGTACTTTTTGGAGTAGCAACCTCATATATTATGACAGTGGTTTCCAATCCATCTGATCCAGTAGTTATAATTGTTCCCGTAATAAAAGTGGACGGTTTAGCTTGCGGCCAACCAGTGGTAGTAGTTGTGGTTGTTACACGCCATGGAGTGTACACAAAATACAAAGATATAGTTGTTTCATCACCACCATCACCCTTAACAGTAATTATGGATGTTTCATAAGTTTCAGAAAACGTTTGGGTCCAAGGATTATAAGAGATTGAAGAACTATAATGAAATGGAGTTTCAACCAAAAATATTGTCAACTTCCAACCCCCAAAATAACCTTCAGAATAACCATAACTAGTACTGGTAGTTGTCAGTAAAGTTGAAGTATAATCACCAGCCCAACCAACATAAGATGTAATTACACCATCATCAGGTGTACGAACATAATACGTTGTAATAGTGCTTAATAAACCTTTGTAGGTTGTAGTTGAATAAAAATCAATATAAGAACCTGTCCATTTAGTGAAGATTGTAACTTGATTAGTATTCAAAGGTGTAGCAATGTAGTAGATGGTTTCAGTTGTTTCATACCCATCATTACCTGTAAAAGTAGAATAAACTGTTGATACCGTACTGGTTAGATCAGTAGTAGTAATTGGGAAATATAACGATGATGTCAATTCTCGTAATGGAGTTGTAACATAGTACACAACTTCTGTGATTTCTTGGCCTAGCAAGTTGGTTGACAAAAACGTTTTAGTAGAATAGGTTATATCTGATTTAACTGAGCCATACGTTAGACTTTTAGAAGTAGAATAACGATAAGGTGTTTCAATAAGGATATAGGTGATAACCCATTCGGCCAAAAACCCATTCAAATCACCAAAAGAACTATAAGAGCCTGTAGTTAGTACGTTATCATAATTACCTGTCCATCCAGTGTAGCTTGTAGACGTAGAAACACTTGGTAAAGCAACTACATAAACAGTAAAAGTAGATGATAGCCCATTTTCATCTTCAATGACAGTTGTGTAAGAAGAAATGCTTGAACCATAAGGTTTAGACCAAGTAGTATAAGTTGTTGAATGCCCTGCAAAATAAGGTAACAAAACATAGTAGATAACCTCATAGTAATATTGTAAGTTGTCACCTACTACAGACGTAGTAGTTTTGTAAGTATCAATAGATGTACCTGTAAAAGTACCTTGCTTGAATAAGGTCGTTGTAGATGTACTAGCGGGAGTTAAAACTGAGTATATGTATTCTGTAGTGTCCTCATTGTCAAAACCTTTTACAGTAACTGTAGACTCTATAGTTTGTGTAAAACCAAGGTCCCAAGCAAACGTCCCTGTAGTAAACGTAGTAGCACGTATTGGAGTCTGAAGATAATAAACAATATAAGGCCATAAACCGAAAAAGATAAAAAAAAAGCCCCATGCTAAGGTCAAACCGCCAGTGTAATAAGTTGTATAAGTACCTGTCCAATAGGTAGTAATCCAATAACCCCAAGGTCTTGGAGAGGCAACATGATAAACAGTTATTGTACTAGTGTAACCATCTGAGCCAGTTGTCACTTCGGTTCCGATGGAGTATGTATATTTATACCAACCATCCCAAGGAGCTGTTGTAGTAGTTTTGAACAAAGCGGTTGGAATAGCAATATAGTAAGTAGTCTCTGTTGTCTCATTTCCGTTAGAACCGGTAGTTGTATGATAAATAGAAATGTAGGTTGAAGAACTTCTTCCACCTATATCACTTTCCAAAGTATAACTTGACGTGTAACGGCGGACAGGAGTTTCGATGTAATAATACGTTACAGTATTCACGTCACCGTTCTCCAAAGTATACGATGTCAAACTTGTACTTACAGTTCTAATATCCGAATGACTTCCCCAACTTGTATTCAGGATTGTAGAACCATAATGAGGAATTTTCACGTAGTAGAAAATATTAGTATATGTTGAAAGGGTGATAATTAAAACTTCGTAGTCATACGAAGTTGAAGTAGAGTATACTGTTGTGAAAGTCCCACTCCATGTTGTAGTTATTGTGGAACCAGCAAGTCTAGATGTATGAACCCAGTATACTGTACCTGGAGTAGCTAATCCATCCCCACCTGTTGTTGTAACAAATTGCGTGGACCATGTCGTGGCAACATTACCAGTCCAACCATCATTGGTGGTGGTGGAATGAAGTAGATTCGTTGGAACATAAACAACATATGTGGTTTGAGTCGTTGCATTTCCAGACGCATCAGTAAATGTTGAATATAATGTGGAACTTAATGATCCGCCACTGAAATCACTAGTTATTCTAGTGGTTGTTGAGTACTTACGAGTTGGTGTAGCAACATAGTAAAGTGTGCTTGTTGTGACATTACCATCTGCACCAGTAACAGTCCAAATCGAAGTCGAAAATGTACGTGTGGTGGATTCGAGAGAAGCTGTAGTGGTTCTTGTAGTGGCGTTGTGTTGGGGGATTTTGATGTAATAGTATGTTGTTGTATCTGTTCCGATGGTGATCAGTAGAGCAACGGTATAACTATAGCTTACTGATGTGGAGTAAAACGTTGTGTAAGTTCCAGTCCATGTACCTGTTTTTGTTATACCCGAATTTCTACTAGTGTGAACCCAATAAATGGTAAAAGGTGATGTTAAGCCATCTTGGCCTGTGGTTATGGTACGTTGAGTAGACCATGTAGTTGGAGTAGTACCAGTCCAACCATCATTTGTGGTGTCAGACATTACTAAATTTGATGGAATATCAACATACAGTAATATAATTGTGGTTTCATTTCCTTCGCTGTCTGTGATTGTCTCAAGAACTTGAGGTAGGTATAAAGGTACATCAGCACTGTAATCGTAGTCGGTAGTTACTAATGTAGTTGTAGACTCACGAATAGGTGTAATAACATAATATACGGTAGTTTGTGTGTCAGTACCACCCGATTCATAGACAGTACTGGATGTGACAGTGTTATCTATAGAAGAAGCAATAGTGGTAACTGAAGTAATAAATATCAAAGGAGTATAGATAGTAATATGTGTTTCTCTTAGACACGAAGTAAGAGAAGCCTGATCTATAGTTTCTAAAGATGTCGAATAAATAGTAGTAGATGGGCCTGAAGTTTGTAAAGTTGTGGTACTAGTTACATCACTGAATGGAAACGAGTATGTGATATATTCTGTAACATAATAGATACCTAATCCCCCTGTTGACGTTTTAGATGTGACTGATATGGTCGTAGTAGCAGTTTTTTGACAATAGTACTTATATGATGTATCAGTACCAAGATCTATTGCAGCAACTGAATTGAAGCAGAAAAATAGCAGTAATAGCAAACTTTTGAATAATTTGCTTAACAACATATTTTTTAAAGGATAAGTTTCGAATGATTTTTTTCTGATTTTTTTTGGTTTAAATTTTCTATTTTTTTTTTTTTTTTTCAAAAATTTATATTAATTTTTTTACTATTCAGTTATTCTAAAAAAAAAATTAAAACGATTTGGCGGAGGGAGATTTAGTAACCGCCAAAAGAAGAATAAATCAAATTTTTATATCAAATATGTTCTATATTATGACAATTATTTGAGAAATTCTGTTTATGAACTATTTTCTTTAGCGAATAATGATTACAAAAAAGAGATTTTTTTGTCAATAAAAAGTAAAATTTAGAAGATTGAAAAGGAAAATAAAAAGACGTCTGTACACTATATTTTTAATATGAGAAAGAAGTCTTCTATTTTTTCTTCTAAGAGATTAATTATTTTTTATTTCTCTTTGGTTCAAAAAAATCAATAAAGAATCCGTGGTCAATTTAAACAAGCAAGGTAATTAATATACAAAAAATAAATCAACCAAGTAATTAGTTTAAAATATTAATGACAGGAGGTTTGAAAAAAGTTACAAATCTCATAAACCATTTTAACACTTTCTTATATATAAAGATATGGTTTTCGAACTTTTCGAACTTTTCGAAATTTTCGAAATTTTCGAAATTTTTTACTTTACAGTTTTTCACAAAACAGTTTTGCCAATTTCGAAAAAAAAAAATAAAAAAGTTCTACTAGACAGCTCCGTACGGAAGACGTTAACAAAAAAAAAATTTTATCATTTATAATTTACTTGTGCCAGAAAGAGAATGAGCCCATGAAAAGTGAATATATAATTCCGCCTACAAAAAATATTTGTTTTCAATACAAATTTTCATTTGTTGTAATTGGCTAGGAGCTGCAGCATACAAATACAGTGGCAAATATATATACATGAATATCCAGATATACATTAATTTCACTCCCAAACCAACAAACACTGCGACGGTATGGGCTCTTTAAAAAATTAATTGATATTTGACCCGAGCCAACAGGAGAAATGTATGTCGATTTTGCAGGGAAGGAAAACGGCTACGGTGCGTTGATGTAGAGAAAAACCCTGGATGAACCGGACCCAAGGGAGAACTTGCATTTTCCAGTAAATAGGGTTTCGGCAATTGATGAAATGCGTTAGCTCCGGTAGTATTTTCCGCTGATGATCTAGGAAAAAATAGAGTGCGTACAAAATACAAGGGCAACTGAATTTACTTTTCTTTTTTCATTTTTCTTTTTTTTTTTTCTTATTTTGCAAAAAAAATAGCTTTGGTACGACGATGTCGTGGAAAACTAACTAACTTTCTCAGATCTGAAACTTTGTCGGATAACTGGTGAGAAAGCTAGTCTCTAAAATTCAATGTTGTTTTGGGCTTGCCTTCAGTGCATGCTAAGATAATCTTGCAATAAACAAGAAAAAGAAAAGCTTTGTTTTTTGTTTTTTTTTCATATTATTGCTCTCGCATCGGAAATAGTGGTATATAAATTATTTTTTTTTGTCATTGCCGATGAACAAACATTGAAAGCTTAATACGATTATCCTTATTCAAGTGTATATAAGATGCTGTTGTCTGCAGCGGTAGATTGGATGGTTTTTTTTTGATTTATTTGATTCGAACAGAGGACAATCAATCAGTTTCGAAAAAAAAATTTGTGACCCGAAACGTCCTTGAATATTCTTACAGCATTAAGAAATGATAACACTATTGTCAGCAACAGATGCAATAGTTTTAACAGTTATTAGTATTGATATTGGTATAAAATACCCAAAAACGTATATTGCTATTTCGTCTTTAGAGAAAAAACATTTTCAGAAAATCTGAAAAGGAAACACCAGGAACAAAAACTGAAACAAATAAAATTCTTTTTGTAATGCTAAAGATGCGATGTAAAAATCTAATTGCACGTTTTTTCATCATGTAAATTTCAAGTTGTTTTGTCAACGTTCTTTTTTCCTTTTCCTGGTGGGATAGATATTAACAAAAATAGAAACTACCATCTTTCTGCAAAAGCAATAGTTTACAAAAACTGGCACATTTCGATTTTGTTTGACTGTACATCCTGCATTTCTTTTGATACATTTATGGCAAGTAATAACAAAAATAAGAAAAAAGCAGAATTACGAAAGAGCAGAAAAGGAAAAATTTTCACTGAAAGAGGTACTCTGTGATATTATGACATAATTATAGTATGAGAGTTTGTTATTTGTTATCTTTTATTTGTTATCTTTTATTTGTTATTTGAATATTTGAGAAATTCTTAAGGGGACCCGTTTACAAATTTACAAATTTTTATATAATGTTTCGATACGTTCATGTGTAATATTGAAAATTATTCAGAATATTTTAGAAAAAAAAAAATTACAAGAATTAACTATGGAAGTTCTAAGAAGAAAATTTGTACTTAATAGTGATAAAACTGGACTGGGAATCAAACCAAAAATTTAATTGAGAGTTCATTGAAAGTTTTGAGACATAAATTTGAAGTTGCAAAATGATCGGTTAATGATATGAAAGGAAATTTTTTACATTTTTTCCATACATTCATGAATAAGAAATTTTTTCATGATTTTTTTGTTTGAGTTCCAATGATTTCAATCAGAAAAGAAAAAAACATATTTCATATAACACACTAGCTGGGAAATAAAGTATTTGGTGTTTCAATATTACAAGTCATTATACTTCTGAAAACATTTTTTATTTTGAAATGCAAAGCATTCTTGAAATGAAAAAAACATAAACTATTTTTGATGATGGCAATTTGTATGCTTCAACCAAAATAAAGTTATATAGCTTCTAATCATAGTAATCAAAATTTTTCAAAATTCTAGATGACAAGCAAAAATTGTGGAAGTAAAAGAAACTTCATTTGTTTAAAACTTGTTACAACATGTTGTGCGCAACGATCCAGAAAACAATTAGCAGAAAACTTTCATCAAACATAACCTTGCAGCATTAGTAATATTTTTCCAGTGTGTATTATCGCATGAATGTAGCTTTGTACGGATATATAATAACTAGTTTCAAAATATAACATAGAGAAGAATTTTTAGTGGGAAAATTATCAAGACAGAAGAGCTCATAGCGGTTGATAGAAATGTTCTGCTACGTGTTTACTGTTTTGTTTTGTGTTATGAAATGCTTCTTTTGTTTCACCACAAATGCGACAAACAACTAAAACTGAAAATTAATGTTTTGGATGAAAACAATGAATTTTGTGTTTTTCCAATACAAAAAATGGTTTAAAAATTGTAACTTATAGTACTTAATATATATTATCGTTCTATTACAAGAAGAGCTTTCTTTCTTAAGTGTACTCGAAACGTGATACTTCAGTTAGAGAAATTCATTTTGAAAACACATTATTCAATGTATTGTATACAATCAGATGTTTGAAAAATATGAATAGGCAATTTACCAAGCTACTTGAAAGCTTTTACATAAATTATTTTTGTAAACATAAGATCCTTGACCTTACAAAAATTTTTGCATCACTTGGCATTATTGATTCTTTAATTGCATTTCCATTAAATTCTCTCAGACTTCTGTTTTGTTATTCGAATTTATCACATGCTTAAGTACTTGATATTTAAAAGTAAGTGTTAGTCATATAACATCATGTAAAACACAAAATCTCTCAGCGAAACCAAATTAAATGTGTGTTAGACCTTTTAAGCTAATTCATAACGGTAAGAGATTTCAAATATCTTATTTTTGAAAAAGTGTAATATTAGATTTCAAAAATGACCGAATTAATATATTACAAGAGGATAAATAGAATTGAAGTTAATGTTATCGTAGTGCTTAATCTTCTAAAATTCACCGAAATAGATTTATAACACTGACAAATTTTGCTTTTTTTCTCGTACTCAAAACATTGAACACTTTCTTAAAATACTCAATTTAAGCTACAGAACAAATTGTAGCAAAAAAATATAACTAATTTTCAGTTATTTGAAAACCCAATGTCTTCCCATTACCAAATTTATTGTATCTTTATTGTTTTTATCATTATTCATCAAAAATTTTAACAATCTTTGTATCACACATTCTCCATTAGTATCTCTTTCATGGAAAAACATCGAAAAAAAAAAGAAAAAAAAATCAATAACCAAAAATCCCTTTTTGAGTAGCATGACTATCCAAAATCAATAATTTACAATTGAATTACATCAATATTGACTAAAAAAGAGCTGATTTCTTGCAAAAATATATTTTAGAATCTTTTTCTCTCTCTCATTCTCTAGTTGAATCCCATTTCAAATTCATTTGGTTAATTCATCAATATAACAGAGCTGTAAAGAAGAAAAGACAGAAGTTGCTATTTCAATTAAATACCTGTCTTGTCGTCAGAAAAAAAAACAAAAATTAAATATCGATAAAAAATATATGAGTAGTTTATTATGATTAGAAGCTGGACTTTGTCAATTATCTATTCTATTCTGGATCACATACCTCCTGTAGTATGGCTTGTAATTAATGTTATAAATGATATTATACTATTTTGGTGTTATAAGTTTGTTAGTTATGTGAGACCAAGATCGAGGTTACAATATCATGAAGCAGTCAAAAGTTTGGAGATTGCAAGTACATATATTGATTGGTGTGAAAAAGCTACGATAGTTGATGAGATAACTGGATCCAATTTGTGGAGAAGAAACTTTTTCTCAAGACGGTATGATTTCAATTCAGTTTTGGAGCAATATTCTCTTCTGTCTAAATATTTGAAGGATAACGATATAGAATCAATTAAGGAAAAATTTTGTACAATTGGACCTTGCATGTTGAGAAATTTTGCTGGTATAGTGGACAAAAGATTATTCACAAAAGCTTTAATGGGTACAAAGTTGCTGATTGAGCAGTACCAAGATCATGTCAAAGAAGGCTTAGATTTGTTGGACAAAAGTTCAACTCCAACATCTTATTTTCAAAGATGTAAGTTGTCTTTGGGGACCACTGCATTAATTTTGAAAGGTGGCTCCATGTTTGGTTTGTTTCATTTGGGAGTCATAAAAGGTTTATTGTCTCAGAATTTAATGCCGAATATTATTTGCGGAAGTTCCATGGGAGCATGTGTAGCTAGTTTGTTTGGTTGTATTTCTAATGAAGAGCTTTTGAGTTTATTACAAGAAGATAAAATTCTCAATATTATCAAATATGACATTGATTTACTAAGAAGTTCAGGTTACGGTAACGTGGAACAACATGTCAATATTGGTACATTGATTCAGAACTTACTTCACCATGGTTATTCCCAAGATGTTTACTTATTTATACAATTTGTAAACAAATATATTGTCAAAGAAATGACTTTTGAGGAAGCATATCAGAAAACTGGTAAGGTATTTAATATCGTCATACACCCAACAGATCCTTCATGCCCAAATTTATTAAACTATGTCACCACACCAAATATGCTAATCGGTTCAGCAATTTATTGTAGCATGGGTTCAGGTGTAATTTTAGAAGATACTAAATTACTATGTAAGAATTTGGAAAATGAAGTGACACCATTTTTAAATGGAGAAAAAAATTCACAAACTAAATTCTTAGCACCAGAAAATGCCAATATCAGTGATTCTTATAGTCCTTACACAAGATTAACAGAACTTTTCAATGTTAACAATTTTATTGTTTCTTTAGCAAGACCATATTTGGCCCCATTTGTTGTCAATGATTTGAAGCACGAGATTAAGACATCTAAATATTATTATTATAAACATTATCCTGAAACACCCAATGCAATGATATTATCACAATTAGATTATACTGAAATGGAACCGTTGGCATTCAAATTTAAATATCATTTAGAAAGAAAATTGAAAAATATAATTACAATGGAATTTAGACATCGTATGGAAGTCTTGGATAATTTAGGATTATTATGTTCGTGGGTGAAAAGATTTATTATCGATGATAAGACTCCAAGGAGTGCCATTGAAATCACTATTGTACCAAAAATGAAGAATCTCACAGTAACTAGAATCATCGAAGGACAATTGGATAACATTAATTATTGGTTACAAGGTGGTGAAAGTAATACATGGCCAGTATTACCATTAATCAAAACACGTTGTGCAATTGAATATAAATTGGACAATATAATTAAGACAAGAAGAAAGAAAGTCAATGCATCCTACATTTTGACATGAGGAAATTTTCCTTGTTTTTTTTTATCATGTAATAATGATGAATCAATTAGCTAAAATTTTTATTTAAAATTTCAAAAATATAAAAGTAATTGCATTAAATAGATACACATAAAAAATTAAAAGTAATTGTTCTTCAAATAATGTATTAATAATTAAAATACTCATGAAATTCATCATCAGAATCAAATTAATCCAAAAAATGTTTCCTAATTAAGTACATAATGAGTTTTAACGAACATTCATTTCCAAAACATTGCGGTTTTTGTTGGATCAGCTCATCCTTTGGGTCAAGTCCGCTTACACTTTTTTTTTCTTCATGGAAAATAAAATTTCAACTTTTAACCTAATCGACAACTAACATATAACACATTAAAAATTCAAGTTGAAAGTTATGATATCTTTCAGTGAATAAACTAGTTTGAAATATGATATAATACTAGTTTGAATATACATTAAACTTTATAATTTTAATTAGTATTTATCAATTGGGTCTTCATTTGATTTTTTTTGTTAATCTGAAGTCTCAAGCATAACCGGGATCAAAAACAAGTCGAGTGTAAATAGTTGATATTGTTTCAACCAATTTTTCTAATAATTAATTGACCACGTTTGCTGAGAGAAAGTGTTTATATCTGCGATAGAGAATCTATATTTACTGTTTTTACGAGAAAAAAAAGACTATAAAAACAATAACAATAAGGGATTCAACATGTCTTTTAGAGGTAATCAAAATAGCGGATTTCCAAACACAAATCCAAATAATCTACAGTATAATAACAGTCCAAACAATGTAGGTTACCAAAGTTCCAATAAGTATGCTAAGAAAAATTTTGGTTCAACAAAATTTGATCTTCAAAATCTTGATCAATCAATTGATAAATGGTTAAAACCATTAGAAAAATTGACAGAGTCTCCTTTATTTTTGAAATTGAAACCACATATTCCAAATATTGCACAATTCTTTATTGTGGCAACATTTTATGAGGATTCTTTAAGAATTTGGACTCAATGGAATGATCAAGTTTTTTATTTAAACCAATGGAAACATTATCCTTATTTTTTTGTTATCCTCTTTTTATTGATTGTTAGTGTATCAATGTTTGGTGCTGCATCAGTTTTATTACTAAGGAAGCATACTATATATGCTACTGGTGTCTTATGTGCTTCAATTACTTTACAATCATTAGTTTATGGAATATCAACCGGTTCTTCTTTCATTTTAAGAAATTTCAGTGTTATTGGTGCTTTACTAATCAATTTTAGTGATTCAATTGTTAATAACAAAGTCACCTTTCAAATGTTACCTGAATTAAACAATAGAAATGAGAAAAATAAAGGTTATCTATTACTTGCAGGGAGAATGTTAATTGTCATGATGTTTATCGGTTTTACTTTCAGTAAGTCATGGTTAACAGTTATATTCACAATTGTGTTTACAACTTGTTTTGCTATCGGTTACAGAACTAAAATTTCATCTATTATGCTAGTGTTCATCTTAGCATTATATAATATTACAGTCAACAACTACTGGTTCCATGATGCTACCCAAAGAGATTTCCTAAAGTATGAATTTTTCCAAAACTTGAGCATCATCGGTGCCCTATTATTGGTGACAAATACAGGTGCTGGTGAAATTTCCATTGATAGCAAAAAGAAGATCTATTAGATGACTCTCAGTTCAAGCCACTTCAAAGATCATCATCCATAGCCAAAAAAAAACAAAATCATAAAGAAAATGAAATATTACTTCAATTAATCATATATATAATTTTTGAGTTGTGTAGACATAATTTAATTATTTAAGAGCAATATGATGTTAAAAAAAAGTTTGGTATAGCTTATTTTCGAAATGGATAGTATTAAATTCTCAATGCATCCTTATATACAAGCTTAAAATTGATATGTTTTCAGACATAGTTCATATAATGGACAAGTAGCAAGTGTCTGTTCTTATTACAAAATTCGTTCTTATTACAGTTTGATAGTTGTTTTACCCGTATTAATATTATCAACCATGTTTTGAAAAAAGGGAGTAATGGAAAAAGTTTCAAAAACTGACTTAAATTCATCATTTGGACCTCAACTTTGGTTTAAATATAACAACTTCTGATCAATTAGTTAAAACAACATTTTAAACATACAAGACACATTTGATTAAGAACATTGACTGAACTGATAATATAGAGTCTAAGAGTGCTCAAAATTTTACAAGAAAAGTTTTCAAAAGACAAGCGTTACCAAAACTTTTCAAGAAGAGTCACTTGAATCATAAAAGTTTGTGTTACATCTAAGTTCACAATAAGACACTGGAAAGTGGTACATTAGCAAAGGAAGAACATTTTGAAAAGTGTCCAAAAAATATCAAAGAAATATATATTAGGAAATAACAAGAATGGTTGGTATATTGAAAAACCCGCTGCCTCAGGATGAGATTCCTGCAATTGACGAATCAGAAAATGTTGCCGAATTTAGAAAGCAAGTGTTTATGAACACTCAATTAAATGCTAAGTTGACTAAAGGACAAACTTCGGAAATCTACAATCAATTAGCAAACAAGGAAAAAGCTCTTAATGAGGAATCTAATCCTACACACTCATTTGTACCTAAGGATTCACTTTCATTGAAACATGAACATGATGTGCCAACATTGGTTGAGACAGAAAATGGAGACGTTGATGTAAGCAATTTACAGTGGAACAAGAAAAATCTGGAAGAAAATGAAGTGAAGAAATTGCAATATCAAAATATTCACGTCGATGAACCAAAGACACCTTATCAAGGTGCAGTTGATCCAACTGGAGAATATTATAAGCCGGACGAGGAAGATGAAGATGCAGTGAAAGGTAGCGACCCAACCAACAAGAAACTAGAGCAAATAAACGATCTTGATGAATTCAGTTTGGGTGAGCCTGAATACAAAGTGGAGCCAGTGAATGACGACAACCGAATTGAAGTGGAAGTAGCAACTGGGAATGAGGAAGAGGATGATGAAGCTGCCAAAGCCGCTAAACACAAAAAATTCGAAGAAATGAGAAAAAAGCATTACAATGTCAAAGAGATATTCAAGAACAAACAAAAAATGGAAGACGAAGATGAGGATAACCAATAGGACAAAGTTAAAGATTAGGGAGAATAGATTGAATACCATTTGTGTGTCACACACACACTTTTTTTTTCTTTCCCACTGCAAGATATACGAAGAAGGTTCGAAAATGCATATTAGGAAACGTAGATAACAATGTAATAAAAGACAGCTATTACTTTATATAATATACATACAAGTATGATAAAATCTGACTGGTTAGTGTCCATAGCAAATAATCAATTTCTGTTCCTACTCTTAGTACAATATGTCATGGAAAGAGTGAGTCTATTATATGAGTTATACGAGACCCAAACCACACACAGGGGTTACCCTCCCTACCTTGACACATCACCCGTTCCACCATTCAACTAATTTACCCTACCGATCAATACACTCGTCGATAACGACACATGTTTTTCCAATTTTTTTTTTTTCGTCGATGAAAAATTTTTGAGATGAGGATGAAAAGTTTTTGAAGTTTCAATGATAATATGCATTTACATTGATATTGAATATCAAATAAATGAATAACGGTAATTCCATTTGAAGAGCAAAAGCTTGATAGCTGGTGGTAACATTTGCATATAATGTTTCTGTATGGTGTAAATTTCTTCCAAATTATGTAGTTATTTTGATGGAATCTGTTACTATTTTGTAATTGAATATTTCATAATATATTATTATATATATATACTTTTCTGGTCACAGTTATTATAGCTATCATACTCATTATAGATTTTATATAGATCTTCCGCTCCAATTTTTACAATTCAATTTGGCTTCATTATAGTAGAATTGTATCATAGTTTTTACACGATTGAAGAAGTGTAAATTCGAGAGGTTAAAAATTGAGATATCATATACAATACAGATAATAGGAAAAGATAGATTGAGATTATATTTACACCTAGAAATTTCTTTTACTGATTTTGATATTATACAAAAAACACAACAAATAGATAGATACTGAATATAACCATGTCTCGTTTTTTTGCTACATCATACGACTATGATAGTGGAAGCTCATCTTCTGAAGAAGATTTATTGTCCACATCTGAAGAAGAATCTCTATTAAACTCTTCTTCTGGTGAAGAATTATCAGATGATTCAGAGTTCTTTGATGATGAAGATGAAAGTGGAAGTGATTTTGACAGTGACGATTCTGATGCAAAGCCTTATGGTCCAGACTGGTTCAAAAAACAAGAATTCAGAAAAGGTCCAGCCAATAAATTCTTAAAGAGAAAAGGTGCATCTTTCTCTTCAGATGATGATTTTTCCTCAGATGATGATTCTGGTAAAAAAGTTGTTAAATCTGCAAAAGAAAAATTATTGGATGAATTCAAGGCTTCTTCAAGTAAAATTGATGTTGCTGAATTAACTAATGATTGGTCAAATATTTTAAATGAATTTGATAACGTACAGAAATTGATTTTAAGAGCTAAGCAACAAAATTTTGGTTCTCCAAATATTTATGTTAAAATTATTGCTCAAATTTCTGATGCTGTCAACAACGTCGAATCCGCTGATTTTGACAACAAGGTCACTGCTAAAGCTTTCAACACAACTAAACAAAGAGTTAAAAAGTCCGCCAGAGAAATTGAAGAATTGTTGAACAAGTACAGAGAAAATCCAGATTCTTTTGAAAATGAATTAGATCAAGATGCTGAAGCTGCCTCTTCTTTAAACACTCCAGAATTAGATAACTTTGTTCTCAATGCTAAAAAACCAGGTGCTTTATCTTCAATTGTCTCTGCATCTGTCGAAGCTGGTTTTTTCCCATCGTTACAAATTATCTTAGATTCAAGAGGTAAGAAGAACGTTGATCAAACCCAGTTGATTGAATCCATGGAGCATTTGTTAAATATTGCAGACTCAACTTATCAAAAGATCATTGCTTATTTAACCTTAATCCCATTAAGATTTGACGCATCCATAAATTATTCTTATCAACCAATTGAAAACTGGAAGAAATCATTCAATGATATCAAATCGTTATTGGAAATTTTAGATGAAAATTTAAATAAATATGTTGTAACTGAGTTCACTACCGTCAATGATACTATTGAACATGAACCAGAGGCTAATAGTGAAGGCATTGTTTCAATTCTAGGTTCTTTATTCTCTTTTATTGAAAGACTAGATGATGAATTTACTAAATCCTTATTACATACTGATCCTCATTCAAGTGATTACTTATTACGTTTGAAGGATGAACAAGACGTTTACAATTTGATCCTAAAATCTCAAGTTTACTTTGAAAAAACTTTAAATAACAAAACAGATGAAGAAAAGGAAACTTATTTAGCCAGAGTTTTTGTTAGAAGATTAGACCATATCTATTACAAATCCAATGAACTAATTGCAGTTATGGAAGCTAAAGCTTGGGATTCTATTCCAAAAATGTACGAATCGAATTACGTCAAATTCGATGGCGAAGTTAACAATGCATATTTGTCCTCTTTGATTACAACTTTATCTCAAAGTTTGTCTAAACAAGAAGGTTCTAACGCTCTTCTATCCAAACGTGGTACTTTATATCATGTTTATTACGTTGCATTAAACGAAGATTTTTCTTCTGCTAAAAAAATGTTATTGGAATCCAAAATTCAATCTTACATTAACAAGTCTGACGCATCATTACAAATTTTATTTAATAGAGTAGTCGTACAGTTGGGTTTGTCTGCATTTAAAAATTGGTCTGTTGAAGAATGTCACCAAATCTTAAACGACTTGTTAGCTGCTTCCCACTTGAGAGAAATTTTAGGTCAACAATCTTTACAAAGAATGTCTTCTACCAACAACTCTAATTCCGCAGATGACCGTGAGAAATTATGTTTACCATTCCATGAACATATAAATATTGATTTGATTGATGTTGTTTTCATGACCTGTTCATTATTGATTGAAATTCCACAAATGACAGCATTTTACTCAGGTATCAAAATCAAAAAGATTCCTTACTCTCAAAAATCTATTCGTAGATCTTTAGAACACTTTGATAAGTCTCCTCTACATGGTCCACCAGAAACTTCAAGGGATTATATTTTAAATGCTGCTAAATCTATGCAAAGAGGTTCTTGGAAAGAATCTTTTGAATATTTACAATCTATCAAATCTTGGAACCTATTACCAAATTCCGAACAAGTTTTGAAATCTTTAGCCGCTAGAGTTCAAATCGAGTCTTTAAAGACCTATTTTTTCACTAACAAGAGATTTTATAACGAAATTTCTGTTGATAGATTATCAAAATTATTTGATTTATCTAATGAAAAGGTTGCCGAAACTTTACAAAAAGTCATTGAAGAATATGCTATTGAAGCTTCTATCAGCGAAGATAAGACTTTAGTTATCATTAAAAAGAGTGATGATATTACTAAATTGGAAGAGGTCGCCTCTAAATTGAACAAAGAAATCAAAATTGTCAAGGAACACTTACGTCCAAACCGTGGTCGTCGTTAAGAAAGAAACCATAATATTATATCGATAGAGAAAACCAAAAGAAATTATAATAAACATAAAAAACTTGATAAAGATACAACGTCAAAATAAATCAATTACAAAAGATAGTTATATTTTTTCATCAAGTGTCTTAATCTAGTAAAAAGAAAATTTATATATATTATCAAATCCGTATATAAATAATGTAAGTGAGTTGCCTGTATATTAATATATAATCACAATAATAACAGAATAAAAAATATCAATAAAATCAAATCAAAATTTAAAAAGAAAGAAACAATAGAAATCACACCTGCAAACGTACTCTCGATGTATAGTCACCTTGTGCCAACAAATTATCAGAATGTATCAAAGAAAGCATCAACTTTATGTTTATTCTAACGGTTGTTTCCAATAACATTAGTGACGTTCTCACTGGAACACCGTTACCTGACGCCAAAAATTGTTTCATATCCATCTCAAACCTATTGTCACGTGCGTTATATGCTGAAAATTTTTTTTTTTCACAGCAGGCTAAAAAATGACAAACGCTAAATTAAAAAAAAAAAAACATTAAAAAATGAAACGCTGTAATCAAACATTCATGTTTTCTTTATTGAATTCCAATTCTACTTCCAATTCTACTTCTAATTCAATTCTTGAATTAGAAGATCTTATCTAAATTTAATCAATTGATTAATATTCTGTAATATTGTTTTACTGTAACATTATATTGAAAAAGCAGGAGAGTTCAGGAATTTTATTTTTTTCGTTCAAGCAACATATAATATAATTGGTTAGACTGCAGCCAAGCAAATATAAAGATTTTTTTTCAATTATGTCTGCTTTGTCTGAAGAAGTCAATAACACTTTGATCAATATTTTAACAGGGTTTGCTTCTCCAAATAATGAGATTCGTTCTGCTGCAGAAAGAAGTTTGAATCAAGAATGGATTACTCCAAACAACATCGAAGCGTTGTTGGTATTTTTATCAGAACAAGCTGCATATTCGCAAGATCCAACATTTTCAGCTTTATCTGCTGTTTTGTTCAGAAAATTAGCATTAAGAGCTCCACCATCTTCAAAAACTATCATTATAGCTAAAAACATAACCCATATTTCTCCATCAGCTTTACAACAAGTACGTATAACACTTTTGAAAGGTTTTGTTAATGAAAGGCCAAACAATATCAGACACAAATTGTCAGATGCTCTTGCAGAATGTGCTGCTGAAGATATGGATGATTGGCCAGAATTGTTGCAAACTTTAATGGAGGCAATTAAAGACCAGAACCCAAACTTTAGGGAATCAAGTTTTAGAATTCTAACTTCAGTACCGCATTTAATTAATGCTGTAGATGTTAATCATATTTTAGCGATATTTGAAGCAGGTTTTACAGATTCTGACGACAATGTTAAAATTGCAGCTGTGACTGCTTTTGTTGGTTATTTTAAGCAATTACCGAAAAGTCATTGGTCTAAGCTGGGAATTCTTCTTCCAAGTCTGATGAATAGTTTACCAAAATTTTTAGATGATGGTAAAGATGATGCTTTGGCATCTGTTTTTGAATCTTTGGTAGAACTAGTCGAGTTAGCGCCAAAACTTTTTAAAGATATGTTTGATCAGATTATTCAATTCTGTGATATGGTTATTAAGAACAAAGACTTGGAAACGCCTGCTAGAACCACTGCATTGGAATTATTAACAGTTTTCAGTGAACATGCTCCACAAATGTGCAAATCCAATACTAATTATGGTCGATCTGTTGTCACCAATACCTTGCTCATGATGACTGAAGTTTCGATCGACGATGATGAGGCTACGGAATGGCAAAATTCTGATGACACCGATGATGAAGAAGAAGAAGTTACTTATGATCATGCTCGTCAAGCTTTGGATCGTGTTGCTTTGAAATTAGGTGGTAAATATCTAGCACCAACTCTATTCCAATTTTTACAACAAATGATAACTTCATCTGAATGGAGGGAAAGATTTGCAACTCTAATGGCTTTATCATCAGCTGCAGAAGGTTGTCGTGATGTACTAATATCTGAAATACCAAAAATATTAACAATGATTGTTCCATTAATCAATGACCCACACCCAAGAGTTCAGTATGGTTGTTGCAATGCTTTAGGTCAAATTTCCACGGATTTTGCACCTTTGATTCAAAGAACTTCTCATGATAAAATATTACCAGCATTAATTTCCAAATTAACCAATAATTCCATTAACAGGGTTCAAACACATGCCGCTGCTGCTTTAGTCAATTTTTCTGAACATGCTAGTCAAGCAATTTTGGAACCTTATTTAGATAGCTTATTAACCAATTTACTGAATTTATTGCAAAATGATAAATCCTACGTTCAAGAACAAGCTCTAACTACAATTGCATTCATTGCGGAAACATCAGCCAAAAAATTCATCAAATACTATGACACATTGATGCCTTTATTATTAAAAGTACTAAAGACACCAACAGGGGAATCTTCCAGAGTTTTGAAAGGTAAATGTATTGAATGTTCTACTTTAATTACTTTAGCAGTGGGCAAAGAAAAGTTTTCAGAGCATTCCCAAGAATTGATCAATTTGTTAGTTTCTTACCAAAATGAGGGTATTCAAGATGATGACCCACTTAAATCTTATTTGGAACATGGTTGGAGTAGAATATGTAGAATTTTGAAGGAAGATTTTTTACCTTTATTACCTATTGTTTTACCATCATTACTAGAGACTGCAAAGGCTACCCAAGATGTCAGTCTTATCGATGAAGAAGAAGCAGAAAATTTCATTCAATATTCAGAATGGGAAGTTGTTCAAGTACAAGGTAAACATATTGCAATCCACACATCTGTGCTTGATGATAAAGTCACCGCAATGGAATTGATTCAAGTTTACAGTACAATGTTAAAAAGTCTATTTGCCCCGTATGTCAAAGAAATTTTGACAGAAATAGCCATCCCATCTATTGATTTTTATCTACACGACGGTGTTCGTGCTACTGGTGCTAATTTAATTCCAGTTTTGTTGTCTTGTTTGATATCTGCGGTTGGTAATGAAAACGAAGAAGTCATACAATTATGGAATGCCGCCGCCAACAAATTAATCAGTGGTATTCTATCTGAGCCCATGCCAGAAATCACTGAAATCTATCATTCCTCTTTAGTTGATGGCATTGCTATAATGGGTTCAAACTGTTTGGATGAAAACCAATTGTTAGAATACACCAAAGGTGTTTCAAGTAATTTATCAGGTGTATTTGAGCGTCTAAAAGAAAGGTTTAACGAAGATGATGAGTATAATGAAGGCGAAGATGATGATTATGACGAATTTACAGATGAAAGTTTACTTGATGACATTAACAAATCTTTAGCTGCTGTTTTCAAAATGACTCATGGTAAATTCATAGTCAATTTCCAAACTTTATGGCCTTTAGTATCGTCTTATTTACAAGATGGCGAGCCATTTATTCAAATTTTTGCATTGACTGCGGTTGCTGATATGATTCAATATTCAGGCGATAATAGTGCTCCGTTTAAAGATGGATTCATCTCCAAAGTGACTTCACTTTTGGTTTCTCAAGACCCATCATTGCGTCAAGCAAGTGCTTACGTTATTGGTATTTGTGCTCAATATTCTCCATCTGTTTACGCTGATGTTTGCATACCTTCACTAGAGACTTTGTTTCAAATTGCTTCTATTCCGGATGCCAAGTCAGAAGAAAATGAAACAGCGACCGAGAATGCAAGTGCATCTATTGCTAAAATTTTAACTGCATACAGTAGTAGCATCCCAAACATGAATTCTTGTATTGAGAATTGGTTAAAAACTTTACCCACTTTAGCTGATCAAGAAGCTGCTGCATTTAATTATGGCTTTTTGAGTCAATTAATTACCTCTAATTCACCAATTGTATCAGATCAATCTAAACTGCCTACCATTGTAGATTTAGTCGTTCAAGCATTGCATAATAAATCCATTGTTGATTCCTCTGCTAACGATATTGTCAATACTGTAAAGACAGTCTTGGGAGCTTTACCACAAAATGAAGCGATGGCAATTTTTAACAAATACCCAGCAGAAGTTATGGAAACTATTCAAAGATACTTTTCATGATCAGAACATAAAACATTATAGTAGTTTGTGATTGGAAGCCATATAGAATACATCTTTAAAACAGTATATAATTTTCTAATAAAACTCACGTTGAGTGATTTCAATTAACGAGATCTAGAACTTTGATAGTCAATATTGTGTATCTTGCATAGCCGATGTGTTACTGTGGAAGCCCGCCAAAAGATCATTTGGAACCAATCATCTCCTGATGATTAATACCTATTATTAAATACACAACAATAATAATGCTCTTAGCCCCAAAATAACGATTAGTTATGTATCATAATTTTTCTGTCGAAACCTAATGTTTGTTAACAAGACATGAAAAGCCAAATGAACTGTGATCAATTGTAAATTAACAATATACTCACAAAGAAACATTAATAATACAAATCGCTGTGTATGGCTTCGATTTATATCTTGGCACTTGCTACTCAAAACTACGGGTTCATCAAAAGCAGTTTTCTCAATGGGTTCTCCTTCAACAATTACTCTTATTGAAATTAAACCAGGATAAATTCATTGCTTCAATGTCAACAAAAGAACTAGTACCAAGATCTTTATTAGCACAAAGTGAGCATTCCCGTGGTAATGCTCACTCTCTTTTCTTTTTATTTTTTCAAGAACAAATGATGGCCAGATCTGTTTTCCAATTCGATTCAGCAGAACGTAACCCAATCCACGATACAGACAGTAGATTTATATATACTGGAGGAGATCAATGACTCAAGATTAGTTGTATACCACAGACGAATGAAAATTGTTTTTTTACCTCTTTGGAACAACAAGAATTCAATTGAGAGACCATCGCATTTAACCCATCAGCCTCACAGCAATCACACGAAAACCTTTTAAAGAACAATCGTGAAACAAATATTTACATTTGAGTTATTATTTACTCAATCAGGTATAGTTCCAGCCATTAACCTTTTGTTCACATTTCATGTTTCTTGGCTTATAATGGTAAAGATACGAAACAGTTTCGTTGTTTTCTCTCTCACATTCTCCGTTTCATCACTGAATAAGCTACGCCTCATCAAGTTTTTCAATTTCGCAGAGCGTGTCTTTTTTGCAAAATTTGGTGTTTCGTATCCGCAAGATGGCAGTGAGAATACAACGACAACAAGAACAGCTTCACCATCATAGAGGGTTGGTTGTAAGAGTTGGTAGAATTGAGGTTACATCTAGAATTGTTAGAATGCTGTTTCAGTAATTCATGTAGTGTGTTCAAGCTGTTTTCAGATGAATACGAAAACTCGTATTGAATCCTAACAGGACGTGTTTGACTTGTATTTATTTTGTGCATTTCCTTTCTTCAGTTCAAATTCCAATTATTTTTGATAGAGTGGATATAAACATCGTTGGAAAAGAATTATATTTAGAAATACAGTCGTTTTCAGTCGATATATAGTTTCCACTAAATAAGTAAAGATAATATTTGCCAAGAAATAAAATTCCATTTTGAAGAATTTTGTACAAGGGAATATCAGTCTGTGTGATTGATATGACTGTTAAACAAGGACAACAAAGGTTTTGTTTCTTTTTTATTGTATTTCTTTCTATTTGATTTGGAACCAAATTATTATATATAAATGGAGTGAAAAAAACATATGAGTTTTATAATATTTTTAAGTTTAAACTTAGTTTTCATTATATCCTGTAAAATCTTTATTTATAGACGGCCTACATATTAGAATACAACAATAATATTCAAATACTGTACACACAGACTCATATCTATATATATTTCCTTACAATGCGTTTAAGTTCGATAATAAGCACCGCTGTGTCAGTGGCTCTGGTTACTGCTGCTCCTGCTAATAATCATCATCATAAACATGAAAAGATTGCTGCTGATAGTGTCACCATATCGGCTACCACAATTGTTGATGCCAAAAAGAGAGACGTCGACGCTGTTGAATATGATGAATTTGGTTTAGAAGCTGGTGTTAAATCATCTGTCGTTGCTACCACCTTACAAACCGTTACAACTACTTCTGGTACTATTGTCCAAAGTACGCAAAATGCCGAGTCCAATGTATCTTCATCCTCTTCATCCTCTTCATCCTCTTCTTCTTTATCGTCTGATTCTGCTTCTGTATCAGCAACCGGTGCCAGAGGTATTACTTACTCTCCTTATACCAGCGATGGTTCATGTAAGAGTCAATCCGAATTTGCTTCTGATTTAGCAGAGCTAGTCGATTTCCCAATTATTAGATTATATGGTGTTGATTGTAATCAAGTTGAATATGCTTTACAAGCTAAAACCTCGAGCCAAAAATTGTTTTTGGGCATTTACTACATGGATCAAATTGAAGCTGGTGTTCAAACCATCGCTAATGCAGTTTCTTCTTATGGTTCATGGGATGATATCTATACTGTTTCTATTGGTAATGAGCTAGTCAACAGCGGTGATGCTACTGTCGCTCAAGTTGCTTCATACGTTGCAACTGGTAAAAGTGCTTTGACTGCTGCTGGTTATACCGGTCCAATTGTTGCAGTTGATACATTTATTGCTGTTATCAACAATCCAACTCTTTGTGAGTACTCTGATTACATGGCTGTGAATGCTCATGCATACTTCGATTATTATACTGCCGCTGCCGATGCTGGTCCATGGGTCTTGAAACAAATTCAAAACGTTTGGAACGCTTGTGGTGGTAAGAAAAACGTTTTTATTGTCGAATCTGGTTGGCCATCCAAAGGTGACACTTATGGTGCTGCTATTCCTTCAAAAGCAAACCAAGAAATCGCTATTGCTTCTATTAAGGAATCATGCGGTAATGATGTTATCTTATTTAGTGCTTATAACGACTTATGGAAAGCTAGTGGTTCTTATGGTGTAGAAAAATACTGGGGTATCTTTTAGCAAGATTAAACAGAATTAGAACATATTTTATAGAATGATATAAAAAGTAACAATAGATAATTAAGAAATAATATTATAATTGAAGAAAGAGGTTTTATTTTTTGATAATTTTTTAAATTTATACGTAACTATACATTTGTAAACAGTTAAATATTGGTATAAATAAGCAAGGTGTTTCAATGAACTTACAATTTATATAGACTCAATATCGACGAAGTTTATTATTTAATTGTCATTGGTCTATCTTGGGATGACTTCGATTTCAGTCTATCTGGGTGGTCCATATAAATGATATCCAGATGTCCCATTATATTGTAAAGACAAATTTTTTGTTCTTCTTCAATTGTTAAATCCTGAAGAGATTTCAGGACCTTACCTGTATATGTACGGACTAGTAAATTTAGTTTAATTTTATTAAACTCCTTTTCCCCAAGACCAAATTTTTTATGTAATCTAGCCTTTGCATCAAATAAATTTTCGTTTGGCCTTAAATCGAACAAAAATGATATACCATGCCTATTTTCAATTCCTTTGAAACATTGCATTACAACAACTAAATGGTCATTTTGTTTTTTATCATCTTTAATCAAGCCATTGTCTTCATTATTCAAAGAAAAAGAGTTAGATTCATCTACTTTTTCCATATTATCTAAATGATGAAGAAGTTTCAATTCTTCAGGGAGAATTCTTGCAAATAATAATGTATTTTTTCCAATGTCATCAAAAGATTTATCATCAAATAGCACATTGGCAAATTTAAAATTATTATTAGTCCAAAATAATATGTTTTCTTTATCTTCATCAGATAAACCAATTTTTGTTTGGAGTCTATCCTTGAATTCTTTAACAGTAAAATTATTAGGAATTTTAAAATTGTAAATTTGAAAATGAATATATGTATCTGTTAACCAGTAAAGCCTAATGGATCTTAAACTTTCTAAATTTTTTAATGGAATCGATAGGACTTCGTACTCAAATGCTGGAATTAAAGAACAATTATAATCTCTTATCAAATAATCCTTTAAAATGGAATTTGATTTTAAGTTATATTTCTCGTTCGGATACATTGCAAACAATTTTAAAAATTCAGGCTCTACAGCAATATGTTGTGAAACAATTTTAGCTAAATCATTATAGCTTATATTTACAGGGACCCAAATGTTAAACTCTTTTGGATCAGAGGTATTAACAACATATTCTTCTGTCGAAAGTTTAGCCTTCGTGAAAGATAAGTTAACTCTATAACGAAGGTAGTTATAGAACTGAGCAGCATTTTCATAGAATGGGAAATGATCAGTAGAACCATTAGTTGTATCCTGAAATGTCAAGATGTCACCACTTATCAATTCGGAATCATATATACTATCAGCTAATTTAGTTGTTTGTACACAGTTAGGGCTAATTTCTTCCAAAAATTGAATTCTATCCTCAGGTATGTCTGAAACATTAGAAATTGCTTTTGAAATATCCTTAACTTGTGAATCTTTCAAAAGAACTTGATGTGCGTAACCAAACAATGTCTGCGAGATTGCTGAAAACTTTTTGATAAAAATTAACGAATGAGTAGTCATATCATATAATACTGGTTTCGTATCATCTGTTACTAGTCTTGATATATTTTGTCTCAAATTATCGATTAAACTTGAAGTTAATTCAACCGATTCAAGAATTTTCTTTTCTTTCAACATCGATAAAAATTGCAAATCTAGATATGGTTCTTCGATAAAAATATCCATCAAGGGAAATACCTCATCCTCTTTATAACCCGTTGCTTCTTCCAAAGTCATCGAATCCAATTCTGAGTCCATTGGATTCACTAAACGTAAAGTACCGCCTTTACGGTAATCCATTTTCCAATATCTAACATTCTTACCATGTGGTATACCTGCTAATTCATTGATTTGTTTATATAAATCTTTTAAGTAGAGTTTCCTAGATACCTTGAGGTTCAAGGGCATAGACGCATTTGAGTATAATTCTTCATTGTATAATTCTGAATCTGGGTTGGGAGAAATATCAAAACCTTGGTAAGCTATAAAATTTTTAATGGTATGAATTTTGAACTTCACATATAAATGAGCTTCTTTCATTTCTTTTTCTTTCAACTCAATCTGTTTGTTCTCTTCTTTTATGCTTTTCACAATATGCGTTGGAACGTCTTCCTCATCAACTGATTGAAGAATTTCTTCTTCCTCATCTTGCTTAACGTAAACCAACATATATGCACTAGTATGTCTGGTGATTAAGTAATTTTGGTAATCTTCTTTTGTCATCTTTCGCAAATCAGAATCTGGGAGTCTATCCAACCCAAAGTTCTCGTCAAAAACTTGCTTCTTATCAACTTTCCAAACTCTTTCATCATCAAATCTATACCATTGATCTCCTAGATCAGGTTTGATCATTGTATAGTAGTGCCCAGTCGATATATCACCCGTATGAATCAAAACGCAATGTAGTTTATATATGTGCGATTTATTTTTACCTTCCTTCTCCAAAACATCTTTGTCTAAATAAGGCGCTAAATCGATACTGTCTGGATATTCATACCTATCATTGATTTTAATCAACTGGTCATAATTAAAATCATATTCAAACCTTTTTAATTGTAGATGCAAAACCTTTGGAAAAGATTCAAAAACCACACCTTTATACGCATCTTGTAGACCAAAATCTGGTGCTGCATATTGATTTTCACCATCCATTAGTTCAACTTCAATGTAATTTTCAAACGATTGTTGTAAATTCTTAAGGTCTTTGACGTTTAGTTGAATGTCCCAAAAATCTTCAACTCTTGAAGATTCATAATCAACGTTTTTACATTTGATATAACTTTTCATTTTACCAACAAAAACTTCATTTAATTTACCTTCAACTTTTGTTCCCTTCATTCTTGTTTCTAATCTGTCCATTAAGATACGATTCAACTCTTGAACGTCATGCTGAGTGAATGCATCAGCGGTGTCCCAACCAAACGACTTCGTCAATTCTAATGTGTCTAAAGGCAAATTAGAAACTTGCAGTTGATAAAAAGCTCTCTGTAAAGCTAGGGGAACACTATCATTTGGTTTTTCTTCATTTGTTGGGATTTCATAAACCAATTTTCTGAAATATTTGGTGAAAAAATATGATTGTAAAAGAGAATTCAAATAACAAGTTGCACCTTGATTTCTGAAACCAACATAACCAGTCACCTTCTTTGAGTCATAATTTATGAAATTGTGCCATAGGACTCCATTTTTATCTTCTAAAATACGAATATATACTGTGATATTTAGTTCCCCTTCTTCTGTAACAAAACCAGATAGTTTCCCCTTCACTTGGTTTTTGAGACTATACAAATCAATGAGATTAGAAAACCCCCAATCTGCATCATAGCTATCAAATCTATGATGGGATCTATTTATAACATATATTTCATCATCAAAACCGGGTTTTGATAATACAACAGCAAATTGAGCACAGCAGTACCAATCAGGATCGGAAGGTACTAATTTTCCCTCCTCTTTATCCATCCGTTTTTCCGGATTTGGTTCTAAATATAAAGCTAAACTTTTGTTTCTATTACCTTGAGGAAATAAAAGAATATCCCAATCAAAATCACCAATTCTAAACTGAGGAGATACATATTTGTCATTTTTCAATGTATTCCAGTCCTCAACATGCCAGGTAAACACACCTTCAGTCAAAGTTTTGATTGAATCTTCGTCACCTGTATCCAAATTCAAAAGCACCTCATCAATTGACTTTGTGAAGGCCGGCTTCTCCAAGATCTTACCTGGATGTAAAGACTCTTCTGCAACCAACTTGTTAGCCACTTCTTCACCAACAGGCTCAGCATATTTCATCTCTTGATCCTCAACCCCTTTCTCTGTATCACTTATTGCTGTATCTTCAGCCATAGCAGTAGATTGAAAACTTTATAGAGATTCTTATACAACCAAAAATATTTTCCAATATCCTTAATTTCTATTGTTTTCAGAGCAAAAATACTCAATTTTTACTCTCAATTCAGTGGTAACACTTTTTAAATCAAACTGGTACTAAACCTAAACGCAATAAACAACTATCACCAATTATCGATTAATCTGATTGACTTGAATTACTTCGTTAAACAGTCTTTTAATACAAACAATTTATCTTGTTATATGTAATTCACGTAATTATATAAAGGGTTCTTATATTTAAACTTTAACAAAAATACCGTGAGAATCATCTACGACGAAAACACCTTGTACCATCAAAATTCCACCTCCTTACAAAAGTCATCGAGTTTGATGGCGTATTTCAACAGAAACAAGTTTGATTTGATTGAAGTGACAGAGATATTTCAGTTCTTGTCAATGCAATGTGTCAAGAAAGATAAACTGTTAGATTTATAATATTTAGTGGGCGGTTTCTTCGAGGAACAGTGAATCGTTAGTTTGAAAATTGGATATTTTGGAATAATTTATACAAGCACGAAACAGCTGTTGGAATATATAACATCATCGATCGCAGCAAGATGTTAATTGCTAAAACATCAGTTATGATATCTCCCGGTTTGATTGCCAAGACTGCATTTTCAGCGCCACTTTTGTCTTGTTCACAAACAAAGAATGCATTATTGAGGGGTAATGGTGTCGGTAAGAGGTTTATCGCTAGTGAGATCCAAGAGAAGGATCAACAAGCAGGTGAGTCAAACACTGCTACTGATACAGGTATTATTCACAAAACAGAAGAAGAGACTTTGGTTTATTTCGATAATGTATATCCAAGAGCCACCTCTTTGTGGAATCCGGCTCAATGGTATAATTTATTACTATCAAATCAATCTCGAGAAGCTGTTAGAAACAAAATCACAAAATATGCGTCTCCAGAATCAAATCCTATTTATGGTTTAAAGCTAATCTCTACAATTCCGATTAAAAGAGACGGTGGTGTTTTTGCTACTTTTTTGGTTCCTAAAAAATATACGAAAGCTGAAGTTAACTCCATGATACAGCAAAACACACAAGAAGAATCTTCGAAATCAATATTGTCATATTTAACTTCCGCATCTGCTTTTCCAGTTAAAGGTTTCCCTTGGATTGAAGATTTGAGGCGGTTACCAGCCAAACAAATACAAATATTTTTTCAAGGTCCTCCGCTAACAGAAGAAGAGATATATTCTTTGTTCAGAAGATACGGTAAGATTATTGATATTGTACCGACGTCTGCTACATCAAAAATTGCTACTGTAAGCTACAAAGATTTGAAAGGTGCCATTTGTGCTAAAAACTGTGTCTCAGGTATTGAAATCAATAATACAGTTCTACATATTCAATACACACAACGTGCAGGCAACCAATCAATTACGAACTTTTTTGTAAACCATACAAGATTAGCAATCCCATTGATGATAGCATTGTTATCCATAGCAGCTGTTTTGATATTTGATCCCATAAGAGAGTTTTCCATTGAGCAAAGAATTACTCATATGTATTCATTGTCCTGGGATAATTATTGGCTGCAGAAAGTAGTGAATTTCACAAGCTCTACAGTTAATCAATTCAAAAATTATTGGAACAACAATGATCATGCTTACGCAGAGAAACACTTATGGGAAGAAAGAATTGAGAAGGTTGATGATTTGAAATTGTGGTTAGAAGAAAATAACAATACTTTTGTTGTGGTAAGAGGTCCAAGGGGCTCAGGTAAAAACGAGTTAATTATGCAACATACATTACAAGGCCGCCAAAATGTTTTGTATTTAGATTGTGACAAATTAGTGAAATCAAGAACTGATGCTCAATTTTTGAGAAATGCATCACAGCAATTGGGTTATTTTCCAATTTTCCCTTGGATTAATTCAGTTGCTAGTGTTGTTGACTTAATGGTTCAAGGTCTAACAGGCCAAAAAAGTGGATTATCTGAATCCAAGGAAGCTACCTTCAGAACTATGTTAACAACCGCGTTAACATCTGTAAGAAGAATCGCTTTGAAGGGTTACAAACCAGTAGTAAAACATGGTGGTGAAGATAAAAGTATAAAAGAAGAAGACTACCTACAGCAACATCCTGAAGCAAAGCCTGTGATTGTTATTGACAGATATGAAGGGAAATCTGAAATTAATGGCTTTATTTATAAGGAGCTATCCGATTGGGCATCACTCTTAGTACAATCAAACATTGCTCACGTAATATTTTTAACAGAAAATGTTGGCTCTAATCAACAATTATCAGAATCGCTCCCAAATCAAGTTTTCAAAACATTAGTTTTATCTGATGCATCCAAAGAAAACTCGAAAAAATACGTTTTGTCACAGCTATTGAGTAGTAATGATGACGAAACCGATGATAAGAAAGCAGGGGACTCTGAAATTCAATCTTTTCTTAAATCAAATGAGGAAGCAATAGATAACGTGATTGACCCATTGGGCGGTAGAATGCTTGACCTACAAGCTTTTGTTAGAAGAGTGAAGTCTGGTGAAATGCCTAATGAGGCTTTAGAAAAAATGATAGAGCAAGCGTCAGAACAGATTACTCAAATATTTTTAAGCGACAAGATAGAACCTTTGAAAAGTGCACAAGCTTGGGAATTAATTGATCTATTGAGCAAAACTCCTGTCGTAAAATTTGAAGATATTGTTTTTCAACCATTATTCAAAGCAGCTCCAGAAATTGGTGTGATTGAATTAGAAAATAGTGGATTGGTAACTGTGTCAAGGGATAGAGGTGTTCTTAAAGAGATACGTCCAGCTAAACCTTTGTTCCGCGCGGCTTTCTCATTTTTGACTAGTGATCCAGAGTTGTCAACCATTTTGAAAACACGTTATCTATTAAAAGTTGTAGCTTTTGAAACTGGAAGAATCAAGAAGTGGGAAGAAGAATTAAGACCTCTGGGTAAGTCTGGAGATTACAAACTTTTCAGAAGCAGATTAGATTACTTATCAGGAAAAATTCAAACAAGTAACAAAGTTATAATTGACTGTGAATCCAAAATAGCTGCCATGGCATCTCAAAAAAAATAGTAAACTCCGCATAAAACTTCAAAGTTGCATCACATACACTTCCAAGCGAACAAATTGAGTTAAACCAAACTTTTATTATGTTATCTAACTAACTTTCTTGTACATATATTAAATATCAAATATTATCATTTTTTTCATAATATTTTTCTATAAACTCTATTTTTATGTTCGAAAACAAAATTTGGAACGAGTGCTATAGTTCAAAATCTTGATGTATATCTTCTGATACCAACAAAAAAGCTTATCAAATCATCTTGTTCATTCCAATTTGTCTTACTAAGTGGAATTTTAACTGTTCAGAAGCGCAAAGGTGAAATTTGTGATGCCGATTTCGAAAATTTGGGCTAAGCATATACCCATAATGATTATAATAAGTTGGTTATAGAAGACATATATGGTTTTAAAGTGCAATTATTGCAATTGGTTTGATTATCAGACTAGAAAAATTACAATAGATTCTAACAAAGTACCATTTTTGAAGTATAAAGATACCATTCAATATAGAAACTTTTCAGCGCTCTAATTATCGACCACTATTTCAATTACTGTACTCAAATTGATGTTTCCTGAATATGTTCTCTAATAACATTAAAGTAAATCGAATATTAATCCATTCAAATATAATTAAAAGCAATACAATCTTCCATGTAAGAATTCCTTCCAATCTACAATGTCATCTCAAAACTCGGTCATTTTTCTCAGGTCCAAGTGTATTACAAAATATCAAGAAAGAAACGAATGTTATTAAAAAGATTAATCTGAACGAAAGCTCAACAATACAGAAGTTATCAAATAAATTTGATAAAAAACTAAATATACCAAATGCAAAAGTTTCAAAAAGTGTTCCACTTCAAGCAAAGATCAAAACACCTTCAATTTCTGAACTAAAAATAATGAAAGAACTCGGGAAATACTTGTGGCCAAAAGGTGATAGAAAAGTTAAATATAGAGTATTTTTGGCCATATCATTATTGATAGGAGCTAAATTACTCAATGTGCAAGTTCCTTTTTTTTTTAAAGATACTGTAGACTCCATGAATGTTGATTGGTCGGACAGTACTGTAGCTTTACCAGCAGCAATTGCACTAACCGTTTTGTCTTATGGGGCCGCAAGATTTGGTGCTGTCTTATTTGGAGAACTAAGAAATGCAATCTTTGCCAAGGTTGCTCAAAACGCGATAAGAACTATATCTCTGCAAACATTTAATCATTTGATGAAGTTGGACTTAGGTTGGCATTTAAGCAGACAAACCGGTGGGCTTACAAGAGCAATGGATAGAGGTACTAAAGGTATATCATACGTATTGACGGCGATGCTTTTTCATATAATTCCAATCACTTTTGAAATATCAGTTGTATGTGGTATTTTAACGTACCAATTTGGGGCTTCTTTCGCAGGGATCACGTTCACAACAATGCTGATGTATGCAATTTTTACTTTGAGAACAACAGCATGGAGAACCCAATTTAGGAGGCAAGCTAATAAAGCAGATAATAAGGGTGCAAGTATTGCATTAGATTCGCTAATAAATTTTGAAGCAGTCAAATATTTCAATAATGAGAAACATCTTGCTAAAAAATATAATACATCATTAGAGAATTACAAGAATGCTCAAATAAAAGTAGCACAGTCCTTAGCATTTTTAAACTCGGGGCAGAACCTTATATTTACCTCAGCTCTAACAGCAATGATGTATATGGGCTGTACAGGTATTATTGGAGGACATCTTTCTGTTGGTGATTTAGTTTTGATCAACCAATTAGTTTTCCAATTATCTGTGCCTTTAAATTTTTTGGGTAGTGTTTATAGAGACCTTAAACAGGCTCTTATAGATATGGAATCTTTATTCAAGTTACGGAAAAATGAGGTAAAGATTCTTAACAGGGAAAACCCTATACCGTTACAACTGAATGATGGGCCTTTTGACATAGAATTCAAAAACGTTACCTTTGGATACGATCCGAAGAGATTGATTTTAAAAGCGGCCTCGTTTAAAATACCTGCTGGAGTCAAAACTGCCATTGTAGGACCTTCTGGAAGCGGTAAGTCAACAATATTGAGACTGGTGTTCAGATTTTATGACCCAATAGAAGGTCAAATATTGATCAATGGTATTGACGTTAGAGATTATGATCTTGATTCACTAAGAAAAGCTATTGGTGTAGTACCTCAGGATACTCCATTATTCAATGACACCATTTGGGAGAACGTGAAATTTGGTGATATCGAAGCCAGCGATGAAGCTGTGTTAAATGCAGTCAAAAAAGCTCAACTGGGTGTACTAATTGATAATTTACCGGAGAAATTTGAGACAATTGTTGGTGAACGTGGTTTGATGATTAGTGGAGGTGAAAAACAAAGATTAGCAATCGCTCGTGTATTATTGAAAAATGCACCAATAATGTTTTTTGACGAAGCCACTAGTGCTCTTGATACCCATACAGAACAAGCCCTGTTAAAAACCATTAAAAACAACTTTGATGAAGGATCAAAAACTAGTATATACATAGCCCATAGGTTAAGAACTGTAGTGGATTCAGATAAGATCATTGTTTTAAAAGATGGTGCAGTTTTTGAAGAAGGTACTCATATAGAGTTATTAACTAAAGATTCTTCATTGTACAAAGATCTATGGAACATTCAAGAAAACCTTGATGTGATCAACGATACATTAGTAAGCAATGAAAACCCAAAATTGTAAGCTTAATAACTCTGCGAGTTAAAAAGATTTCATAACCTCATGCTTAATCGGAGTATAGAACTTGTGTAAATACATAAATAATTCAAACAATTCAAACAATTCAAACAATTCAATAAGTTTCATCGTTTATAAAGTATACCGAAATCACATACTTATAAAACGTCACAACTTTGTTTAACTTTCAGGTAGTAGTTATTAAACCCAAAAATGCTTATGTGTGTGTCACATCGAAAATTTTTTTTGTACTTTTCCAGAAATCAACCAAAAACCAAAAAAGAATTAAGAATAACTGATGAGATGAGACTAAAAGACTAGAATATAAACATCATTTTTGATAAGTTATTGATTGATATGTTAGCTGTATAATTATTGATTGGTGATTAAAACAATGGATATGTACCAATACAATCAAATTGTGTTTTAAAAAAGACAATTGTATTTTTTAGCATTTGCACAGGTAAAAAAAATACGTAATATTACAAATAATTGTAAATACTAGTAGAAATTGGATCTGCATTGTGTTCAATAGTTCAATAAAGTGCGATGACTGCTGCTATTGATTTGAATAAAGCTGAGAATGAAAAAGGTAAGGAGATTCAAGTAGAAACAAAGGAGATGATAGTTAACAGTGCTGTAGATATTGATTCAGAATCTTTGAGAAAGAAAAGAAGATTAAGTTCTGTTGGCCAAATTGATTCGAACGATAGAGAATCCACCGAAACTGATCAAGATAACATTGGCATTAAAAAGAAGAAAAAAAATAAATGCAATAAAAAAGTTACTTTTAATTTTTCTGAGCAAGCTATAGAGAAACGTATTTCAATCAAAGATATTAGAGATTTAACGCTGTTTTTAACTAATTCGACAAATAATGCACCAAAATGGCTAGATATTGAAAACAGATCTTCCATTAATAAGCTCATTGTTTTATTCGTTCCAGGTTTAGAACAAGTTGACTATAAGTTACCAGAAAACGGCCACTTTTTCGACAATATAGAAAACTTGAAGAAAAACAATCCAAATTTCATGAAAGGCATATATGATGTTGATAAAGAAAATGTGTTCAATTTCCCAGTAACAGCACCAGGCTCAAGGATATCGTTATTTTCTGCATATAATTCTTTTGTCAATGTTGGTTTATCTAAAAAAGAGAAAGAGGACAAAAAGAAAGAGCTTGACAAAAAAAAATTAACAATCCATGATCTACTACTAGATATAAATGATATGTTGAGATGTGAGTATCCAATACATTTAGAAACAGAGGGCATTACTGATACTCTAAAATCAGACTTGATTAGTTTATACAAAGAAAAAGATCCAGAAAAGGAATGGGTCTCAACAGTCGAAAAGCCTAACGAAGATTCACATATATATGCATTAGATTGTGAAATGTGTATGTCGGATAATGGGTTAGTATTAACCAGAATTAGTATTGTTGACTTCGATGGACACGTCATATATGATAAATTAGTAAAACCCGACGTTGAAATCATAGATTATTTAACCAAGTATAGTGGAATCACTGAAGATAAATTGATAGATGTTACTACATCATTACGTGATGTTCAAAATGATATTTTGAATTTAATCAACAAACAAGACATTTTGATTGGTCATTCTTTACAAAGTGATTTTAACGTATTAAAATTGAGACATCCAAATGTGGTAGATACATCAGTCTGCTTTGATCACAAAGCTGGTCCTCCATTTAGGCCATCTTTGAAATTTTTGATGTCTGAATTTATTGGTAAAGAAATTCAAAATGATGATGATAAGGGACATGATTCAATAGAAGATTCAAGGGCTTGTTTAGAACTGATTAAATTGAAATTAGTCAATGGTTTAATTTTTGGTATTGCAGTGAATACAGAGAACTTATTTCTAAGATTGGCTAAACTTGGTGTACGGTCTTTGTGTTTGAATGATTCGACCTTTAGTAATGGACTAAAAAATTTTGATGAATTAGCAGTAACGATAGGCTGCCACAACGATAAAGATATTTTCCAAAAAATTGAAGAAAAAATTCATGATTATCAATTAATTGTGGGTAGATTAAGAGATTTAGAATTTTCTCGTAATTTTGCACAGCCTTCAATAGGTAAAAAAGTGGATATATTAACTCCAACGGATTCCTTGGAAGAACTTAAAGCAGGCATTCAAAAGATTTATGACTCAGCACCAGGAGGAACCGCGATATTCTTATTATCTGGTAGTGGTGACACTAGAGAATGGAGTTCCTTGATGAAGGAGTTAAACTCTCTAACAAAAGAAGAAAAGATGATCGAAAGACAAAAAAGAGATCAAGATATACAGAATTCAGTGGCTAAGGCAAGAGATGGTGTAGCGTCTTTAATATATAAGCAACACTCTACATAAATTCTCCATATAACTTTTCTCTCAAATTCAAAGAAGTAATAAAATGTGTTTTTCTCCCATTTCTTTGTACACACAAGTACAATCCAGCTGTTTTGTCCAGTATGAACATTTAATGAATCAGAATTCTATGTCAATATATAAGGTAGTATATACAAATATAATGAACTAATAAGTTATTAAACTCCATCTTCAATCTCTCTGTGAAATCCTTGCTGTTTGCTCATCAAAACTTTGATGTAATTCTACTATTGCTTGGCAATGATATTGTTTCGAATTAGAGAAGTCATGCTAATGGCAGTGATATAAATCAGAGGAGTCTTGCCATCATTAGGGTTCACTGCTTTCAAGATGGCATTCCAATTACAAGTTACCCTGTTCGCAAATTTACTTCGCATTCATACAAAGGCCTAAAGTGAAAGTTGGTAACTGACTGAACATGTATAAAGTAAAGAAATAGTCAAAGGATTTAATTGATATTGATCAACTTGGTTGCGTATAATCTTTAAAAAGCTATACAATCAAGCTGTCGTATTCTTAGTTAATCAATCAATTAATCATAGTGAAAACGGTATATATTAATAAGCGTTGCAGCCAAACTTTTTTTCAGTTGAGCGAAAGATCAGAAGTTAGTAATTTGTGATGTCCAATACGGATGGAGGTGCTTCACACAGTAAGAAACAAAGTAACAAAAATGATTTGAGTAATGAAGATGATGCATATGCCGCAATTTTTGAAGGTGATTTTGGTTCTTTAGATATAGGTAATTATATTGGAGCCAATAACGATAGGAAAGATGGAGCTACTGAACATCTTCCTGATGCTGTTGATTTTGAAGATGAAGATGAATTAGCTGAAGAAGAATTTACAGATGAACCGTTTAATGATGTTAATGCAATTGACATGCACAATGGTGCTTCCATGAATGGCGATCAAGTGGGGAAACAAGTAAATATTGAATTTTCAACCACTGAGAATGCATTACATATGGGTGAAGCATATTTTGATGGTCCTGGGAACGAAGAATATTACAACGTTTTGTCACAAGATAACAATACCATATTAGAGAGAAATTTATCTGTTGATGAGTATCAAGGTGCTAATAATGCTTTATTCATGGAAGATAACAAAAACGCAGATTATATGGATCCTCACCAACAGTACACTCCAGTGTTTGAAGATGAGCATATACAAGAAATGGAAGAACCAACAAATGCCCAACATGTTGGAATGACAACAAAAGAAGAAAAACAGTTGTTAAAGAGTTATTTCCCCAATTTCAAGAAGGGTAAGAATTTGAAGTGGAATAAATTAATATATAGAAAAGTGGGAAAATACATTTGGCACAGGGAAACTTTGTTAAAAAATAGAAAATTAAAACCTTTAATACCTATGGAGCTGAAACTTCAAGTTCAACCAGATCAGAGAAGATCATTCAGAAATTTCTCTGATAATATGCATGCACAACTAAACAAAGAATCTTTACCACAAAATATTATTTCAAGCAAAGGTAAAATGAAAGGTATAGTGAAGAGCTCAATTCAAGAACTTCTTGTTGTAGAGAAGAAAGAAGATAAGGTAGATACAAAAAGTCATAAACTTTCTGAAGATTTATTGATTGCAACAGATGAATGGGACCAAGAAAAATTCATAAACGGTAATGAAATGCCGAATATTAAAGAAAAGTCTTCAACCTATTCTGTACAGGATAAACAATTCGGCTGGGAATGGAATGAAGAAGATTTAGTGAATGCTTCATTGCCAACTTCAAAAGTAGCTGAACTAGATATGAATGATGAAGAGTTATTATTAATAGAGTACAATAATTCAGACGACAAAAAACAAAGTATAATAGTGCCATTATCTGATAAAAGCTTATTAGAGAAATTCAATATTTCAAATGATGAACAGTATTCAATTCTAAAAAAGAAACATCAAACAAGAGTTCGTGCAACTATATCAAACTTAAATATAGAACATTCATTGCCTGCAATCAAATTACAAACACCATACTATAAAGTTTCACTGCCCAAAAATGAGTTGCGCCACTTTCATAAATCTAATTTTGGTTCTAAAATACGTCCAGGTACAAACATTGTTTTTAGTAAATTGAAAAATAGAAAGAGAAAAAGAGATAAGGGAAAAGATATTAAAGAGTCTTTTGCAACTTCGCAGGATTTAACTGTAGGTGATTCGGCTCCAGTTTATTTGATGGAGTACTCAGAGGAAACGCCTCTTGCTCTATCTAAATTTGGTATGGCAAGTAAACTGATTAACTATTACAGGAAAACCGATGAACATGATACTACGCGTCCAAAATTACCAGTTGGTGAAACCCATGTTTTAGGAGTTCAAGATAAATCACCTTTCTGGAATTTTGGTTTTGTTGAATCTGGTAATATTGTCCCAACATTATATAACAATATGATAAGGGCGCCAGTATTTAAGCATGATGTTTCAAGTTCAGACTTTTTGCTAATTAAAAGTTCAGGATGTGGTGCAGGTAATAGATTTTTTCTAAGAAATATAAATCATGTATTTACAGTCGGCCAAACCTTTCCTGTCGATGAAATTCCTGGTCCCAATTCAAGAAAAGTCACTTCTATGAGAATGACAAGGATGAAAATGATTGTATATCGTATTTTGAACAAAACTCCCAAAAGAGCAATTTCTCTAGATCCCATCGCGCAACATTTTCCTGACCAAGACTATGGACAAAATAGGCAAAAAGTTAAAGAATTTATGAAATACCAAAGAGAGGGTACTGAAAAAGGTTTATGGAAGCTAAAAGAGGGCGAACCTATGCTAGCTAATGTTAGTGCTAGAAAATTAATTAGCCCAGAACAAGTAGCAGAAGTTGAATCTCTTAACCAAGGTATTGCATTCAAGGAGGACAACGAATTATTTAATATTGATGAAAAACTAGTCAAGTTGGAAGAAAATTTATTGAGCTGGAACATTAGTAAAAATTTTATCAATGCCACACAAATGAGAGCTATGGTTCAAATAAATGGTGCCGGTGATCCAACTGGGCGAAACGAAGGTTTTTCGTTTTTGAAGACCTCAATGAAAGGTGGGTTTTTGAAAAATAGAACAGTAAAAGACACAAATAATGCTTTATCTACATCTTTGTCAACTGGCCACACTTATAATGTTGCTCAACAACAAAAGATTTACACAGAAGAAATTAAGAAAAGATGGTATATTGCGTCAAAGAGTTTAACTGTCACAAATCCTTTTGAAGAATTGAGTGACCCAGAAGAGGTTAATCAAACTAATAAAAATATAGTGGTAGCAAGAGATGACAAAAAGGTTCTTCGAATTACCAGAAAGGAAAGAGACGAAAATGGTATAATTCAAAGAAAGACAATAATTATAAAAGATCCAAGAGTAATCAAAGGTTATTTACGTGAGAAGGAATTAAGAAGCCAAACAAAAGTTGATGTTAATTCTATTTTGAAAGAAGAAATTGATGTTAACAATATTGAAGGAATTGAACTGCAAAAGAAATTATTACAAAATGAATTAGCGAACCTTGAGAGATCACAGCATAGACGTCGCATCTTGAAACAGAAAAGTATAGAGAATAAGGAAAATGGAGCCGAAGGAGGTGCTAAGGGAAGAAATAGAAGACGTAGATGTACCACATGTGGTCAATTAGGTCATATTAGAACAAATAAATCATGTCCTATGTATAATGGAATTGATGCTATAATTGATAATTCACAGCAGCCAAATCAATCAACATCGAGCGCAAATATTAACACATCAACTACTCTGTCATAGCGTTACATTTAGTTAATATATAATATGATAAATATATCTTCAGTTATATATGTTTAAAGAGTAAAATAAATTCAAGTTCCTGTATTTGTATCAAACAAAATATGTGCAAAGTGTAATAATAAAACGGAAATAGATCAAATAATAACAGCTATTTACTTTTATATTTAGTACTTCCAAACAAAATAATATTAAAAAATTTGTATATATTATTTCAAAATCATCCTAAATGTTATGTATCTCGATTTTATACGTCTACTTAATTTTCAAAAACCATAAACAAAAATATCCGTAACAAAATTTCATCTCATCTCATCGCTTATAAAAATTTTATATAATTTTACAATGAATTTGCTTATTTCAAAAGGATAACCAGATAATAGCAAATAATATCAATCTTAATTAAATTATAAGACTTTAAGTTTGTGCTATCAGAGACTTTTACATCTAAGTAATCAAAGGTTTTTTTTGATTGAAAGTAACTGCAAGAATGGCTAGAAATCAAAGAAAAAGAACTAATGCTGGGTCATCACTAGAGATGGCTCAATTTATTGATGCTGGTGTTAATAAGATAAAAAAAAGAATCAGGGATATTGAGAGGCTGTTGAAAAAAAAGGCAGATATATTGCCAGATACTGTTATTGTTGAGAAGGAAAGAACGTTAGAAGCTTTGAAATTAGAGTTAGAAAATGCTTATCTTCAACAAAAAATAAAAAAAAATGCGAAGAAATACCATATGATCAGATTTTTTGAAAGAAAAAAAGCTATGAGAAAGTATAAAAAAGCTGAAAAAGCATTTAATGAAGATCCAGATGATCAAACCAAAAATGATAAATTTTTGAAATCTAAAATAGATCTTTGTTATGTTGTAAATTTTCCAAAATCCGAAAAATATATTGCTTTATATCCTAGTGCTGATAATGATGACATTTCTTCCGATAATAAAGCATCAATGGAGAATGTTGACTCAAAGAAGAAGTCCATTTATGACTTGATATCGAAGCAGTTTCATGACAATACTTTACCTGTGTCTTTGAAAAATATTTTAGAAGGAAAGAAACTGGATAAGAGAAATAATGGTGTGAGATTAAACGATGAGTTTGATGATGAAACAGAATATAGTGGCTCTAAATCCAAAAGCAAAATTAGTCATGGAGAAATTGAAGATGAACAGTATGAACAAGATGATTTCTTTGAATAATAAAATATACATATTTCAAAATGCATTAAAAAATAAAATTTCATTCAATCTTATATACAAATAAATCACATTTTAACTTTCACTTATGAAATATATAATTCGTATCTTTCTACTTATTTTTTGATGCTTTCTTGCTTTTTGTATTAAATATTATATGCAAAGAGTCATATTATCAAATGCAGCCGAAAATGAAAATCTAAATGAAATTGCCCTAACATAAACACAATAAGCACATGAGACAAATTATATCATCAGCTTACTACGTAAACACATCAATGACAAAAATTGGAACTTTTTCAATATTGTGTCTATGTATTTAATTTTAATACGTAATAAAAGTTGATTAATTTATATTTTTAACCTACAATTAATTTTGTTAGTTTGGAAATTCAAGTTGATAAATATGCTTTAATTTTGGCAATTGTTTCCCCTTTATCCCATTTACCACGGTCTTCCCAAACTATTTCAACAATTTGTGAATATAATTCTTCCAATTGAGATACCGTAAAACCATCTGAAGAAAAAACCAAAGCTCTCATAATTTCATCTATTTCAGATTCATTAATTTCAACTTCATGGATTTCAGTCGCCTTAGTTAATGTCTGAGACGCTTTATTATTTAATTCCGAGGTTTCATCTTTAGGATGTTCTTGTTCAGACGTTCCAACTGCTTCCAGTTCTTGAACTTGACTCTCAACAGTTGTAATCTCATTATTATCGTTATCAACAGGTTTTTCAATAGTAGTTTTACCATGCATAATTGTCCCTTTCTCTCCAAGTTTTAGTTCTGCGGTATTAGAATCGGTTGCAAAAGTGGATCTTTCATTCTTATTCTCATTCGAAGAGATTCCTTCATTTAACAAACCAACACTGTTATTTTTAGTTTCTTCTGCATCAAGTTTACTTTCCATTTTATCAATTTCTGGTCTATCGATCACCTGTAACTGAGCTTGAAGTTGATTACCTGCTCCTACACCAACCTCAACAACACCAGTATCAAGATCAAGATCAGCATCTTTGAGACTGGAATTGGAAGTAGCTCTCAAATTTTGAATTTCCTTCAAATTCTTCTCATTTTGCTCTTGTTGTAAAACCAAATTGTTCTTTTGATCCTTCAAAAAGAATTTTTGTCTTTCAAGATCCCTTTGGCGAGTGGCTTTACATTCATCAACAAATTCCTTAGTAGAAATATCCTCAACAGCCATTTGTGCATTTGCAAACATCTCAGAAGCTCTGATAACATTTTCTCGATCGCCTAAGACAACAGCATCATGGTATATATATTCAACATCTCTAAGAAACTGTCTTGGATCAGAATAAAAACCATTCCATAGCCTTTCTTCAATTATATCAAGGTCCATATTGAAAAATTTCTTACCAGTTGCAACTTCTAAAATCATATCGTTGTCCTTCACGTAAGCTGGCTCCCAGTTCTGATCCACAGGTGCTGGCTCAAATAGATGGACCAAAAACATATCATCTACAGCAGGCTTTTTGAACCTTCTATAACGCTTTAAAATTAAATCCATGATTCCTGACAGTTTTATTTTTAAAACATTCTTCAACCTCATATCTTGATATTGAAATTTTCTTAATCGCCTTCTCAGAATATCATCAGGAGAAAGAAGAACTCCGTTTTCATCCAAATTATTAGGATCAGATTCTGGGGTTGCAAGAGGTAACTTCGGTAATGGTTTTGTCCTTTTTTTACGTAAATTGAAACTTGATGGAGCAAAATATAAGAGCTTCTTTATGGAATCAAAATAAGCCTCTCTTTGAGACTTCGAAGGTATCTTTAATTCACAAATTTTTCTGGAAAATCCCAACAGTCCTAAGGGGAACTCTTTAATTGAGTTGGAGTTCAAATCATTTCCAATCCCTAACAATAAAATTCGTTCATTATTTTCTAGAGATCCTAGTAGTGATGCAAGTGTTAAAATGACATTATCAGGTACAGTTCTGCTCCATATATCCAAGTTGGGAATATAAATAACTGAAGGCTGCCTTTTCCTGGCTTCCAAAAATGTCTGCACAATGGATGCTTCCATCGTTCTTGAACTATCTGATACCAAAGAAGCAAGATCTAGTCTTTGCACATTATACTTTTCCAAAATATTCAAAATAGCAGATCCAATATACTGTTGACCATTTCCTGGTGGACCCGAAATTAGAATTCTAGGCTTTGAAATACGAGATTTCATGATACCGTTTATAAGGGCATGTTTCTCAAACGCCTCGATGCTTTGTTCATCATCACCTTCTGGTTCAACATCTTCATATTCCAAAAATTGTTGAATCAGAGATTTTGATCTATCAAATTGATTATCATTATTTGGTAGTAAAGTGTTTAAAGTTGATTCAATCATGTTTAATTGATTATTCAACAAAGGTCTAATATTTTCTGGTAATGGTTGAGCGGTGACACCAGTAGATCTAGCAGAGGAAGGCACTATTTTCTGTAGTGCTAACATGAAATCACTTGTAGATACTTTAATTGCTGATGGATCAACAGACAGCTTCTCATTACTTCTATAAATTTGTGGATATTTGTGTTGAATACTGATCAATGCAGCTTCAGTACATAATGCCCTTAGATCTGCACCACCGAATCCCTTAGTCAGAGTTGCCAATTGATTAATAACAGGTGTTGGTAATGGAGGAATCCATTTTCTTGTGTGAATCTTTAAAATTTTAGCACGAGCCTCGACATCAGGCAATGGAAAGTAAAATTCTCTATCAAATCTACCTGGCCTTCTTAAAGCAGGGTCTACTGCATCTGGTCTGTTAGTAGCTCCAATTACAATAACTTGACCTCTATTATCCATACCATCCATAAGAGCCAACATAGTCGAGACAATACTAGCATGAATCTGTTCCTGTTTAGAGCTTCTTACTGGAGCCAAACCATCGATTTCATCAAAAAATATTATGGATGGTTGATTTTTCTTAGCTTCTTCAAATAATAAACGCAACTGTCTTTCAGCTTCACCTACCCATTTGGATAAAATATCAGCACCTTTTCTCATGAAAAATGTAATTTTTCTTGTCTCTGATGAACAACTTGCAGCTAAAGCTCTTGCCATTAATGTCTTACCTGTACCAGGAGGACCATGGAACAAGACACCACGAGGAGGTGTAATGTTGAAATTTTGATATAACTCAGGGTAAAGTAAAGGCAATGTAATCATTTCTTTTAGTTGATCAATATAGTTATCTAGTCCACCAACGTCATCAAAATTGATATTCATGTCAACCCCTAGTGGGTCTAGATCAGCAATTTCTGCCCTTTTCTTCTTCTTAACATTAGGATCTTTAGCCTTCGGTTCAGCACCCATAGGCAATATTTCGTCTTCTGATGAATCAGAATCAATCAAACGTTTATTACCGCTTTGGCTAATATTTCCGGTCATATCACTATTGTTGGAGGTTAAATTTATAGAGCGAGTTTTGTTTGTCTCTACACTGTTTGTGTTATTAAATTTGGGTAAGGAAGTTAAATTTATGTCCTCTTCTAGATTATAAAAGATGGTGTTTTCACCAAATATTGATGTAACTTCATTACCGCCAAATGGCCCACCAGTTGGAAATAATCTTCTTTGCGGGAATTTATTCGAAGATGCGCCTCTACCACGGCGGCTTGGTGAAGACATATGAATTGGTCGTTGGTTATTCGAGCCATTGGCAGCTTCACCAAATGCAAGACCGGAATAATTTTCATTTAAATAAGTATCCTGGCCAGCTTCTGTCAATGGTGGTGGAATTTTATAATTTACATGCTTAGTTCTTTCTCTCAAAGATCTAGGGCCTTTTTCAATTCCAGTCACTTCGCCTTTGAACTCTCTGATGGGACTACTTTCTCTTAATTCTTTAATTTCATCAGCTAAAGTCAATTCTTCATCATTTCCTTCGTTATCCTGGGTTCCATAACCATTGCCCCTTGCATTTGTGGATGAACGAGTACGTCTTTTTATATACGGAACGTCATCATTTTGCATTGAGGTTGAACGAAGTCTTCTAGACCTCCTTATATTCTGAACTTCAATATTATCGTCACCTTCATCACCTCCTTCATCATAATTCTTGTTGTAATTTTTATTATAATTTGTCCTAGCTCTTCCTCTCCTTCTAGAAGTGTTGTAGCTAATAGTTTCCTCATCGTCATCTTCAGTATAATCATCATCATCTTTCACAATAAATGTCTCTATTTCACGTTTCTTTGCATAATTATCATTTTTTGGCTTTCCTCTTCCTCTTCCTCTTCCTCTCTTGGATCTTTTGCTCGACCTTCCTGAATAATCGTAGTCATCGTCATCATCATCATCATCGTCATCATACTCATCATCTACACTATTGTCTTTACCATTTACATCGGCATCAGATTCATCTTCATTAAAACTCGCATCAGATTCATCTTCTGCATAATTCTTTCTTGTAGTCGATTTTCTTCTACCTTGACCACCTCCTTCCGTTGAAATATATTCAGCATCCTGATCATCAATTTCATTAGCTTGGTCATAATCTTCATCGTGATCATTATTATTCACAATTTGTTGATTCACAATTTCTTCATTCTCAGTTTCCTCATCCACAGGTACTTGATCTACGGCTTCTTGATCTGCACCTTCTTGATACGGCTGATTATCATCTGTTTCATCGTCATCAAATATACCTAAATTATCATTATCAAATTCAGAATAATTGATTTTTTTGGTGAATCTTGAAGATGCATGTATATTATTTTCATTATCATTTAAATCATTGCCTTCTTCATCCACGTCGCGATTTCTTAGTGAATGTACCATTGTTAACAAATTACGATGCCTTTCCGATATTATCCTATATTTTTATGATACTGTATATCTTATTCTTTTTATTTGGGCCTTTTTTAGGATTTTAGCTTGCCTGCTCAACTATTTTCAAAAAAAAAAAATTGATATATATATATATATATATATAATGTCGTCAATGAAAAACAGAACACAATATATAGAACGAAAATTCAAAAGATAGCGTTCCCCACCCTTTATAAACGCAGTTGATGTGATTTTTAGCTGGTTTATATAATCAAAAAAACAGCCTACTGTTAAAGAAACGCTTTAAGTAACCGTCTTATCACACAATTTCAACTCAATCTATCAACAAAAAAGGAAACGAAATTTCTTAATATTGTTGTACTTATTTGACTTTCAACCGAACTTCAATCAGAAAAATCACTATTGATATCGACAACAAATTCATTAGGTGAGATTTCATACAATTTGGTGGTTTAACAATCAACTTTCTACCATTCTCATAATAACCTTAAGTGATAAATTGAACAGAATATGTTTTTTTTCCCAATTAAATCATATAATGACCAACCAACCTTAACGTGTATGGAGGGTAAAAAAGCTCACACCCCACGCAGACTTGAAAAACCGAGAATGAAAGATTACGGCACAGTGCAACATGGTAGCGTCGTGAAATGAAAATAAACCACCCAGGGAGGGTAAAACAAAGTCATATCAGCGGCTAAATTGATCATGAAGATGCTTTATGAGGGTAGCGGCTGCCAACAGTAAAGTCCAAACCAGTGGGCATGTAGAAAGGACACTCATATAACACAATGACATAGAGCTAACGCATCAACTATCTAGAGACACGACCTAAAGAATGCAACAAAAGATTAATAACTTAGTTGACACTACCTAGTAAAAAGCCGACTCTTGATTTAGTTTAGAAAATGATTGCAGACAGGACATGTTGAATAGTTAAAAACAACACATACAATGGAGCGGCCCCCAGGTCACTGGCAGACATCTCGATAGAAATATCTAGTACTTACAATTGCATGGGTTGCGTGTTATATATCAGATGCAACTCTGATGAGAATATGCATGCCATGTCGAGTAAACCTCAGCTACTAATATACCAATGTCATAAAAAAACCAGGTTATAAAAGAGGATTGTACAACTTAACGATTTTATTTTTTTTGTTTTTTGTGGGAAAATTTAAGAAAAAGCATTGGGCTCAGGAGCTTAGAAATGAAAGAGAGCTAAAAAGAAAGAGATATAAATATGTGTTTTAAAAAATGTGGATATACAAGAAGTGTCTACCGAAGTTATGATAGTTAGCATTGCAAACTGCTTTGCAGTTTGCAACCATGTTCATATTTTCTCCCAATTGAGTGATGCCTTTCATACCGACAGGCTCTGATGCGTTTTTCTAGTTAAATGAATGGATTCTGAAGAATCAACTTGTTATCGAAGTGGTCACGACAGGATTTTGGTCCCTTCAATAAATACCATTTCCTCACAAAATATCTTGAGCTTTGGGGAACTAATGCGAGGCTTATTTACCAGTTTTCTTTTTCTTTTCAAACCGAGGCTTGTGAGCCAAACTTTTCAGAGCTTTGCGCCCTCAATGAACAAGAGAGAGAAAATTTGGAAATTGGAAATTGGAAATCGACTTGTGAAGGAGAAGAAAAATTGACAAAGAGAAACCGGTGATGGTATGTTTTGCATGTTTTTCTAAATTTAATATATAAGTGCAATGCCCTCTTATGTTTCTATTTTAGTTTTCAACAACTGCCAGCTCTCCATAATTTAATGCGATAAGAATAATCAACATTATTCGACTGTGTTTTATTGTTGATACGATACTATCTTAGCAGGCTAATATAAGCACAACCCTTTTTTTTTTATCTGTAGATTTGGAAGAATAATTATTACAGCAGAATCCAAGAATGAATGAAGAAGATCCACCTAATGAACAATTACCAAGTTACCAAGATGTGTTGAATGAAGATAAACTTTCTAATCAGAATACTCAATCTTCTTCACATAATAGACCTCCGCCAGCTCCGAGCAGACCACCACATAGACCGTCATCATCTTCCAACTCACATTCTGCAAAGCCTTCGAGTAGCAAGGTGCATAGCTCCCAAAATCACTCCCAAAGACCTTCGCAGTCGCAGTCGCAGTCGCAGTCGCTTCAGCCACAAAAACATTCGTTACCGTGGGTATATCCTGTTGGTTATTACTGTCAGCGCTGTAACAACACTGGTTACAAACTCAAAAGTGGGAGATCCTGTAAACATTGTTGGAGAAGGTTCGCACCACAAAACAATGTGTCTTCACCATTAACATCTCAAGGCTATTATACAAATGCATATCAGAGGCCAATGTTTACCAATAATGCATCAAGACCTTTGATGGTACGTCCTGGCGATCCAAGATTAGGAGGTGTGCTTTGTGGGAACTGTAGGGGCTCGGGTAGAGTACATTTTTTATTGGATTCCGACTTGTGTCCTCTGTGTAGTGGTGTTGGCAGAATAATACAGGGAGGTTCGAACACCCACGTCACATTTTGAACATAACGTAGTATCGAACTGTGTTTTCTGTCATAGAATATGTCTAGTCTTCATTAGAAATTCGATACATATGACCAATGCCATGCCATTTGGAATTAGTGATATTCTCGTTTCTCACCAAAACCATCATCACCATCGTAGTTAAAGTGAAACATCAAGATTTCAATTACGTTAGGATTGCTCTCTCGTTTATTTACAATTCAATAATAGTCGAAGGCACCTTCTTTTTAATTTCATTGAGTGGAAGCCACAGTTTAAAAAATTTCAAAATAAGCCAAAGAAAAAACTTGAAAAAAAAACTGAAAAATTCTATCGATGACTCTAATTAGATTGAAATATTAACGAGCTTTTTGATAACTTCGAGAAAAATATTGCTCAATTAAAAATATTTTAATTGATATCGTCCTGTATGTAGGTTGATTTGTGCAATACTACAGGAAATCATATTTACCGTTCAAGGTTTATTCTGTTTGCTAATCAAGTTGAATTGTACAAGAAACTATAACTGTATTATGAAATATTACTTAGGCATCGCATTACGTACATTCAGAAATGCACACACACTTATATAAATAAATATATTACTATATATAATTACAAATATTCGTATGTTTTATGAATTCTTTTAACTTAAAACGATTATATTATGAGTTAAATTCTTGATTTCATTTATTTCTTAAACACTTGCTTATTGTCAAGCTACTAGAAATCAAACCATAAACATCTATTTTATTAAGTTTCACTCGCTTTACGAAAAATTTGGAATCAATTCTACAAAATTTCAACTAAATTTCTTAAAGAGTACATATATATTTGAGAAACTAGATTTGGTTAGTGAGGTAATCTGACTGTTAAAAATTACTCCTAATACGTTATTAGCTATAGCAAGACAAATATTTTATTATCCTGCAATAAAAAGACCCAATTACTACATCGATAATGGGAGAAAGAAGGTTAAGCACACCTTTAAACACAAAGCCTTCACAACCATATACTCTAACACCACCTATTGATGCTGATGGACTATCATGGCCAAGTCTTAGTTCAAGAGAGAGAGCTGATGAGAGTGAGGAAGATGAAAAAAAGAGGATACAAAGAATTTCAAGTGCTGTTAAAACCATTCTTACAGAGCTAGGTGAAGATGTAGACCGTGAAGGTTTAATTGATACTCCAGAAAGATATGCTAAAGCTATGTTATATTTCACTAAAGGTTATCAAACCAACATTATAGATGATGTAATACATAATGCAGTGTTTGAAGAAGATCACGATGAAATGGTTATAGTAAGAGATATTGAATTGTACTCTTTATGTGAGCATCATTTAGTACCATTTTTCGGTAAAGTTCATATTGGTTATATACCTAACAAAAAAGTAATTGGTTTGAGTAAACTAGCAAGACTAGCAGAAATGTACGCTAGAAGATTACAAGTCCAAGAAAGATTAACAAAACAAATTGCAATGGCATTGATGAATATATTAAAACCATTGGGTGTTGCAGTTGTTATTGAAGCTTCGCATATGTGCATGGTCTCTAGAGGTGTTCAAAAAACAGGGTCTTCAACAGTGACATCCTGCATGCTTGGTGGTTTCAGATCCCATAAAACGAGAGAGGAATTCTTAAGTTTATTACGTAGATGAATTATTTGAATTTTATGATGCTTGTGAATATGAATTTATGTATTTTAAATATATCAAATATACAGTAAAATTAATTTAATTTATTTGAATTAAATTAAAAAATAATAAGTTTTCTTTATTCGTCATCATCATCATCATCATCATCATCGTCGTCGTCGTCATCACCCAAAGAAAATTTAGGTTTTGAGATATGATTTGAGGTCAAATGTGAGAATCTCACTGTAGAAAAACTCGAGTTAATGCTATTTTGAGATGAGATGTTCTTATTAATACTTTTATGAGATTCACTTGGATTTTTATGTTGAATATGTTCGTTATCATTAAGTTCGTTAAATTGGTTTACAAAACCAGTAGAGATGAGATCATTAAGGGAATTTGGTCTTGATAAAACTCTTGGTACTTCTACTTCATCATCGAAGCAATATTTTTGATTTGATTTTATTTCTGGCATTAGACTATAACAACCATTCATCAAAGAATTGACTGGGGGTGTTGGATCAAGTATAAAGGTTGAGTCTATGTGATGTTTATAAGGTTTTGACGTTGCGTTAGAGGTTGCAATCGTTGATTTTTTGACTGAGGTCATTGATAAAGTTTTTTTTAGAGACTCACGTCTTTTATTGAAATCAACCTTTGAATGTCTTGAAGGGTGTTGTAGATCTGAGATATTTGTCACGGTTAGAGTCGTGTTAGTATTAGTTTTCGATATAATGTTTGTTATCTTTTTAACAATACTTTGCGTTTTATTATTCGATAATGCAGATGCCGGTGGAGTTGTAAGTGTGGATGTATTTGAAGCAATTGGATCAAAATTATAAGAATTCAATGAAGAAGAAGAAGTTGATTTTTTTGGCGATTTTAAAGAATGTAAAGAAGTAGTTGAAGGTCTGCTTCTAATATGCAGTTCGTGTTCATCAAAATGGAATTTTTTATCAGTGACATCATTAGTTTCAACCGATTTGGTACTATTATTCTTGAATTCTGATATGAATGGGTGAAATTCTAAATTCTTTGCTGTTGGTCTTTTATACTGATCCACAATAAAACATTGTTTTAGGAAATTCCAAAAAGTAGCCAATTTATTATCCTCATATGATTCTTGGTCAATGTAGTAGTCGCAAGTAGAAATACAATCCAACGTTTCTTCGTCAGTATCACAATCAAATGGCATATAACCAAATTTCATAAAGTATACTAGGACACCTAATGACCAAATATCAACAGGTAAACTATATTCATTCAATTGTTGTAGTTCGCTTTGATTTAGAGATTTGACGTATCTACATTTTACAATTTCCGGCGAAATATAAGAAATTGTTCCAACATATTCTTTCAAAGAGGTTTTCGAAGTTGTTAAATTATGATTAATGGTTGTTGCTAAACCAAAGTCTCCTAAAATGATATCATGAGAAGAAGGGATGGTATTCTTATCAAATATGTTGGTATTTTTCTTGTTCAACCTGAAAAAAACATTTTCAGCTTTTAAATCTCTATGAACAATATCATTTTTATGCAAGAAGGAAAGACAACTTAACAAACAAGCGGTATATTCTTTGACTGAGACCAGCGGTAGCTTTTCATTTGTGATGATAACTTCATAAAGATCATTTTTATCACATAATTGTGTGATCAAAGCTATATTGTCTCTTGTTTCGAAGTAGTCCAATAACTGCAGAATGTGATGATGACCTACAAAAGTACCATTCGATGAAGACGTCGAAGTCGAGTTCAAAAAAGTTTCAAAAAAAGCAGAATCTTCTAATAGTCTGATTTTTTCTGAGATTAGTTTCAGTAAATTTATTTCTCTCGAGACTAGTTTCAATTTCCCATTTCTGATCAAATTCTTGTCTATTAATTTCATAGCATAATATTTTTGAGTAATTATATTCTGACATCTTTTCACTTTACTGAAATGACCATCACCTAAAAAGTCACTACTCTGGTGCTCATCAAGAAGACCACCAGAATCAGCATTCTCACTAGAATCAATATCCAAAACGTACTTACACTGCAAAGCATTTCTCTTTTTCGTAGAGGAATCTAGTTGGTCATACTTCAAGCCTTGGTTGTATTGGGGCCAAAATAAATGTATGTCAGATATGGTTCTTTTCACCGACGTTGACATTGTTGAAACTCAAATCTTTGGAAGAAACTCCGACGGTGTAGAGGAGGTGTTGAGGATAACTTATTTTAACTAGTAAATATTTTTGTAAAAAATAAATATTTCCGACGCTTGTTCAATACGAATTAGGTTGGAGGTTAAAGGGTATAATATAAATATGTTTTCAATGGTCCACGAAACGAACTTGAGAGTCAACAGTCGAAACATTCGAGGCAACATCAGCATTTTTGTTGGAAATTATTTATATAATAACAGATGAAGTGAAAAAGCATCATTTTTTCATAATCCAGCTCATTACGATAACAAAGGATTAATTACGGAAAAACTATTTTCATTGACGGGCTGGAATAATTCCCAGCAACGAATTCCCAATATTGACCAACGAATCTGGTTAAATCGCAAGAGGAGAGCGATTTTATATAGCAATAATGAACGTTCTGTTCACAATAATACCAGTATCTGCATCCTCTTTCCGAAAACATCGAGGACGGTGCCAGTCCGGAACACTGGAGCATTCGCGCGTTGACGCGCACCAGTGGTCGTAACGGCCGAAAAAAAGAAAAGAAAAGTCGCAAGAAAAACGGAATTTGGGGTTTCTGAAAAAGCAATATTGCAGAGAAATAGCCGTGGAAGAACAGGACGAAACGAGCGTTGTTGGTCTTTTCTTTTTTTTTTGACAGTCTAAAAGTGTCAATCGGGTAACCATATTTGGAAAACAGCGCTACCAGTTGGATCGTGGGCGTGGGCGTGGGCGTGGGAATGGGCGTCTCTGTGCAATTGCTCAAAGTTTTGGTCACGGGCAAGAAAGCTCCACCCGCACCCCCACAGACACTTGAAGCTGGGAACATCCTGTGGTGCTAGCAAAGGTTCAGTTTCAATATTCGATGATAAGTCTGCTTGACAGCAGACTTATACTATATATTATATATATCTGCTAGGTGATAGATTTTTTATATAGCCAATGGGCAGTTAAACTATCATATGTTTCATGCCTTTATGGGACAACTTGTCTTTTGTGACTGTGAGTTCAGGAATTGGTACCGAATAAAATGCTGTCTCGCTGTTCTTGTTGTATGTGTCTTTTTCAATATGAATCGTACCTAGTAACCCATCTTCCGTAACTTCATATGGTATTGAATTCCCGTTATGATGCAAACTATCAGTATAACTGAAGCCTTCTGTCATTTTATTAGGAATTGCATAGCCACCTATCTTAAGGCGCAATTTTTCGTTTAAATATTTGTTTTTGATTGCGTTTTTAATTGGTATCACATCAGACCAGTTTCTTTTATTACAGAAACAGTTATGAGCTCTTTTTGTCCCTCCATCAGAGGGTTCATAGTTGAAGATGGGTATAGCATCTTCGGTTGTTTTATTATCAAATTTGTGTGTTTTATTATTTTTTTTTTGTAATAGTTTAACCATACCATCTGGTGGCGGGGTATTTGTGATAGCACTACTAATGATATTTATTATCAAGCGCGGATCTTCTTTACTGTTCTTGTCGATTTCATCAGATCCACGGAAACGTCCAAAGGATGCCAGATGAACATCTCCGGACAATATGGTAATTCTTGTTCCATGTTTTGCTCCAAAATCTTGCAGTTTTGAAACTAACATATTCCTTTCGGTTTTGTGGTGCTTTGCACACCAATGATCGTTCAAATCATCTAATAATTCCACATCACCATTAAATTCGTTTACTAATCCCGGCATAAAAAATCCTTTTTTGCTCAACCATTTTAGAGGTGTAAATACTCGAGAAGTGAATAACCATTCCAACCACACCAATCTAGGATACGCAATTGGAATACCTAACATTACTAATAAATGTGTCAACTTCTTTCTGTGAAGCTCTTCTTCCAACCTTTTGAAAATCAAATCGTAACTCCCCATTGTCAAAATTTCAGTTAGTCGTCTTTCAGTACGACAATCAATACTCAACAAACCCATATCTGGCCCTAATCTTGTAAATATAGAATGAGCTTTTTCTTGAATAAACATACCATTAGATTTACCCAAAATCCAAGAATTGTCTTTCAAATATTTTTCTTCGTCTTGTTTACCAACACTATTAGTTTGATGCTGGAATAACATGTAATATTCATATGAAATTTTCCCAATGCTAGAAAACATAGGACTTTTCATAAATCCATCTGGATAGGAGCCAAACCCGTCAATTATATCGTGATCATCCCACATATTAATAGATGGAATGCAAGCCATGGCAATTGGAAAGAGCTTCTGTGTTGTCTTTGAATTTTCTGTCGAACCTCTCCAATGGCCAAATCCATACCAATTAAAATATTCACTAAGATAAAACTCTTTCAATTGTTTGATAACTTTGTCATCAACTTTGAAAGAAGATTTTTTGATTGGGTCTTTTGTTTCCGTCCATTCTTTAACTGGAGGACAATATAGTTTTATTTGGTCTGAGTAAATCTGATCACCACCACCTAACATCACATTGTAATGAACTTTGCTATGTTTGTTAATCACATCATACCATAGAGAGCCTTGAAATTGTTTTGTATCGACACTCAGAGAGAATCCATTACATGAATATGCAATACTATTAAAATTAGTTTTTGAAGATGGGATGTAAAACCGGTAATGTTGTTCAAATTTCGAATTGATTGAGTATCTGACCATTGTTTCATATTCTTCATGAATTGGTAACAACAAGTTATAACGATAAAATCTATAAGTGTCACTTAATAAATAATCAGTATGAAATAATTGACAGTTCAATTTGCCACTTTCAAAAGTCGGAGTCTCAACAGTATTTCTAACTTTTTCAGAAGGACCTTGTAAATAATCAATTAAAATATCACCATCCTCTGGAATAGAATGGTTTTTAGTGACAATCATGATTGAACCACGAAAATTTTTAATCTCGCAATCAATTTCATTCAATTTCAATATTGGTCCACATACTATACCGTTTGGAAGGGTTTTCGCAGCAATTGGCGATGGGTCCACACAATCATTACAATTATCAACCAATTCTTGATATAAAGATTGAGTATCCCACTCATCAAACCACGTTTCCTTAATAGCATCCAAGTCTTTGCTCATGCTTTCTTGTTATTTTAGTTTAGCGTTTATTCTGTTTTTTCTTATTGACCACAATAAAATATGCAAAACCTATTTTATTCCCAGGAACTTTCCAAAAACTTACAATTACAAAAATGATGTGATGAGGTATCCTTATATATATTGTGAAATTTTGAAGAATGTTATTTTTTCAGGCGTTAACGCCTTATGTCCGGTATGCGTCGTCAGCCTGCCCCATGGGTAAATTAGCAAAAGACAGTCGATGTATCCTATTTGAACAGACTTCTCTAAGCCAAACCATCCATGTATCCCAGTTATCCTATTTTTCACACCAATATGAGCCTCACCATCTCAATTCGGCTCTAGCTCCAGCTCTAGCTCCAGCTTCAGGTTATTTCAGTTCTTCACTGACTTTATAATTACAATTGTGCTCAGCTATAGTGTCGACAATGACTGTGTCGCATGTTCTGGTGATCCTCATTTGTATCATTTAATGATACATTCAATAACTTACCAATTGAGAGAAGCATGGGTTGTACAGTGGTGGTTCATGCACTCGGTATGCCTTCCTGCCGTCGACCCTGTCGCCGACAGGGTAACGCGGTTGACGTGTTGTGCTTTGCTGAAAAAAAAAAAAAAGAAAAGAAAAAAAAAACTAAAAAATTTTTTGCGATGAGATGGGATGAGATTAGGTCTAAAAATATGTAATTGAAAAAGGTTATTTCTTGTTCTTGAATGAGAGTCGTGTACTATATTTGGGCAACTATCAGCCATATTGGGAAGACAATAAGGTAACAGAATTGAGATATCCTTGAAAAATAATAGTTTGTGTCTAAGCTAGAAAAGATCCCCAGTTCAGTCGAATCCGAAATATGTCTAAACGTTCAAGAGAAGATGGCAATGGTCTAGAGATGGAAACACTAAATGTGTCTTCCACTTCTGGTAAGGATGAAAATGGTAATGATACCAGTGAATCATTCACAGATTTGAAGTTGTCTGAACCTACTTTGAAGGCTATTGAGAAGTTGGGTTTCAAAAATATGACTCCTGTTCAAGCCAGAACTATCCCTCCATTGTTAGCTGGTAGAGATGTTTTAGGTGCTGCCAAGACAGGTTCTGGTAAGACTTTAGCATTTTTGATTCCTGCTATTGAGATGTTACACTCTTTAAAATACAAACCAAGAAATGGTACTGGTGTGATAGTCATCACCCCAACAAGAGAATTAGCTTTACAAATTTTTGGTGTCGCTCGTGAATTGATGGAATTCCACTCACAGACTTTTGGTATCGTAATTGGTGGTGCTAACCGTAGACAAGAAGCTGATAAGCTGGTTAAAGGTGTGAACTTATTGATTGCTACTCCAGGAAGATTATTGGATCATTTACAAAATACAAAAGGTTTTGTTTTTAAGAATCTAAAAGCTTTGATTATTGATGAAGCTGATAGAATTCTAGAAATCGGTTTTGAAGATGAAATGAAACAAATCATAAGAATTCTTCCAAAGGAGGATAGACAATCCATGTTGTTCTCTGCTACTCAAACTACTAAGGTTGAAGATTTAGCTAGAATCTCATTGAGAAAAGGTCCATTGTTTATTAACGTTGTCACTGATAAGGATACTTCAACTGCCGATGGTTTAGAACAAGGTTATGTTGTTTGCGAGAGTGATAAAAGATTTTTATTATTGTTCTCTTTCTTGAAAAGAAATCAAAAGAAGAAAATTATTGTCTTTTTATCATCATGTAATTCTGTTAGATACTATGCTGAACTATTAAACTATATTGATCTACCAGTTTTAGAACTACATGGTAAACAAAAGCAACAAAAGAGAACGAACACATTTTTCGAATTTTGTAATGCTGAAAGAGGTATCTTAGTATGTACAGATGTTGCCGCTAGAGGCTTAGATATTCCAGCTGTAGATTGGATTGTCCAATTCGATCCACCTGATGATCCAAGAGATTATATTCACAGAGTAGGTAGAACTGCTAGAGGTACAAAGGGTAAAGGTAAATCTTTGATGTTTTTAACTCCACATGAGTTAGGATTCTTAAGATACTTAAAAGCAGCAAAGGTTCCTCTAAACGAATATGAATTTCCAACAAATAAAATTGCCAATGTTCAATCTCAACTTGAAAAATTAATAAAATCTAACTACCATTTACATCAAATCGCTAAGGATGGTTACAGATCATATTTACAAGCATATGCATCACATTCATTGAAAACTGTTTATCAAATTGACAAATTGGATTTAACTAAAGTAGCTAAATCATATGGTTTCCCAATCCCACCAAAGGTAAATATAACAATTGGTGCAAGTGGTAAGACTCCAGTAACTAAGAAACGTAAAACTCATAAAAATTAATGAGCTTTTGAAAGATTATTTTAGAACAATAAATTAATCAATTTTATTTGCATTTGACTGAGTTTCAAAATATTTAAATTATTGTTTGTGGTGTATATCGAATATAGAATTTTATAGTATATATTATTTCTTGACTGAAATAAAAAAAAATATAGATTAGAATAAGTTTAAAGTTGTCGTATTATTGTCATCTCCATAACAAATTGCTGACACATTTTGAGGTTCATAAAACTTATTTTATACAGAAAACACAGATGTATCCTTAACTAAAAATAATTAATTTTTAAATATGATGAACAATTGGATATATATTACAAGTAATTATTAAATTAAAGTATCAAATTTCCTATTTTCAATGATCATTATATTATTATGTAGCACTTTTTATAGACTCTAAAACTATATCTAAGACAGTCAGACAAGATGTCATTTAAATTATCATTTGACCACAACCAGCACCATTCAAATGTCAAGAAACTGGCAAATAACTTAAAACTTTCACTTGGCCTCAGTTATAGTAAAGTTGATGACGAAATTAAAATTGATAATGATTGCGAAGCTCCAAGACTATTGAGTGACAATGTTTGTCTTCATGAGCCAAATGCTATTTTAAGATATCTATTAGAAGACTACGGTGGTATCAGCTATCTTGAAAATGAAAGGTACGTTGTTAAATTTGATAATTTGTGCAACAAAGATGTTGATCTAACAGAAGATAACCTTTCAAAACTGCAATTAGACGTTGCGTTCGAAAGGTACATTCTTGAAAATGGCAAAGAATTCACTGCAACTGACCTGATATTATTTGCTGATATATATGCACTTAATCCAAGTTTGGTTCTTTCCAATCAGGATGCACTCCCCACAGAATTCAAACAAGCAATAAAGGAAGCCAAACAATTATCTATGGAGTGAACATGTTCAAAGACAGATGAGTTTCTTACAATGCTTCATAAAACATTTATCATAAATATGCAAATAATATTTAAATAATTTGATTTTCTATAATATTTAGTTAACTAATATATCAAATTTAGAATTCGAACATCAAATTCATATTTAGAAAGGATCCTCAAAAGGATCATCTTCATCGAAATCATCATCCTTTTCAAATTCATAAACAATGGCACCACCTGTATTGAATGATTGGGCTTGTAAAAATGGCAATTCAACTTCACCTTTCGCTTTCTTTTGTTTAGCTGAAGTTGATAGATTGAAAGTAGTTAAATCTTGTAACATATCTGGGGATTCATTTATTGAATCAATATCTTCTTTGGTATTTTTGATTACATCGTAAGAGTGAGAGTCAGTGGATACTTGATAGTCATATAAAATTGATCTTCCAGATTTACGACGAGTGGTCAAGGAAACATAGAACGCTTGATTGTTCATACCTCTTGGTATGTTGCAATTGGATAAATCTTTATTTAATTCTTCTTCATCTTTGTCTGATAAAGGAATAGGATTAACTTCCATTATTGATGTTGCCATGAATTTCAACAATTCTAATGTTGATGGGTAGTGAGATGAAATGTTTTTATTTGAAGTTTCAGGCATGTCACCATGATAGGTACCAACAACAGAAATGTTGGGCGATGCAATTGAGGATAAAAGGTGAGCTATTATATGGGCTGGAATATAATTTAGCGAATCAAAAACCACTACATATCTATCTTGCGTATCAACTTCAGTAGATGCAGGAAGATATGTTTTCAAATTTGAAGTCAATTTATTAATATCTGTGCCGATGACATCAATAAAATGAGTCGCAAAGTTAGGTTTAGTAATTGTTTCGAAGCTGACATAAACAAACACAGCTTCTTTCTTTGTGCCAGAACTTTTAATATTCTGTATCAGTTCATCTAATAAGTATGAAGAAGTCTGTGCTATACTGTCCACAAACAGAAGCAGAGGGGTGGGCTCATTTAATGATAATAATCTTTTGAAAAGAATTGAAGGACTGTGAGATGAGCTTGCCATATTGATTACCAGTTTCCTTTTATGTTTAATTATATTATGATCTGATTTAAAAGAATATTTGCTCTTGTAATCAGAACAAATGATAGTTTTGTATAACACAAATGTAAATAATTATGTTGATAAAGCTTTTACTTTACAAAACGAATGAAATAAAATATATTTTACTCATCACATTTTTCAATCTTGAAATCATTTTCACAGCGTAGTGGGTTAGAAATGAAAAGGTCAAACTCAATAAAAATTAAAGTTTGACAAAGGTTAAAATGTTTAACTTCCTTCTTCACTTATATGAGATAAACGAAACTAGATTCTCCATTCGATGTCGAGAAATATTATACAAAACATTACATCTATTGGTGTTTGGGAACAATAGTAACATATATAAAGAGACAAATATATTTTAATATTTTTAATATTGGGAAGTTCGCATTCAATCATCCGTTTGTTCTTAATATAACAACATATATATATATATATATATCAGGATACATATATATATATATGACGTTTAAAATATAAGAACAATTAACCATAAATTTAAGCATTTTACAATCCAGTAAAATGACTACATTTGGTCCCCAACCTCTCAGGCCGTTAAATACAGACACAAGACATGGTTTCGATGAACAATATAAGAGTGAACAGCTTTTAGAAAAATTAGCAAACTCATTTCAATTTTATTATGATGATAAAAGACATTTGACAAATGGAAATCCAATTTCTGAAGAAGTGATTAAATCAGACAGCGATAGATATTATCAACCGATTTTAGATTGGAAAATAATGAAAGACCGTCAAAAGACTGTAAGTGTGGCATTACTTCTTTGCTTAAATTTAGGTGTAGATCCACCTGATGTAATCAAGACTCAGCCATGTGCCCGAATCGAAGCTGGAATAGACCCATTGAATTTTCAAGACTCTAAGAAAGCTATTGAACAAATTGGTGAAAATTTACAATTACAATATGAGACTTTATCGCTAAGAGCAAGATTTAAGCAGAGTTTAGATCCTTCGGTTGAAGACGTTAAAAGATTTTGTAACTCTTTGAGAAAAGTTTCCAAAGAAGATAGAATTTTATTCCATTATAATGGACATGGAGTGCCCAAACCAACACCTTCTGGTGAAATATGGGTTTTTAATAGAGGTTACACACAATATATACCTGTTTCATTATATGATTTACAAACTTGGCTTGGAGCTCCATGCATATATGTTTACGATTGTAATTGCGCCGAAAATATAGTTGTTAATTTCCAAAATTTTGTTCAAAAAAGAATAAAAGATGATGAAGCTGGAAACCATGATCCTGCCGCTCCATCACCTACAATTGCATATACAGAATGTTTCCAGTTAGCGGCGTGCAGATCTAATGAATTGTTACAAACAGCAGTGGAGCTGCCAGCTGATCTATTCACTTGTTGCTTAACAAATCCAATAGAAATTAGTGTGAAAGTGTTTTTGTTGCAGTCTCCATTAAACAAAACTAAATATAGAATCTTTTTTGAATCTCAAGACAGCAATTCCGATATAAATGACAGTACAGATTCATTCAATGATATAAGTGGAATGGTGCCAAAAATAAAGATACCAGGAACAATATCTGATAGGCGTACACCTCTTGGTGAGCTGAATTGGATTTTTACCGCAATAACAGATACAATTGCATGGACGTCCCTTCCAAGGCCTTTATTCAAGAAATTATTTAGGCATGACTTGATGGTGGCAGCATTGTTCAGAAATTTTTTATTGGCAAAAAGAATTATGCCATTATATAATTGCCATCCATTGTCGGACCCTCCATTACCAGATAGTGTTGCAGATCATCCTATGTGGAAATCATGGGATTTGGCTATTGACGAACTTTTAAGTAAACTTGTTGAAGACATGGAAAATAAAAACCTTAATGATACAGAGTCTGCAGCATTGTTTAATCAAGCAGATAGTCTACAACCTGCTTCTAACTCTCAAAACCATCAACAAAAACAGCAACACTCAAGAGTGCCTTCCAGATATACAGTAGGAAACTTAAGTAATATGTCATTGGCAGCACATCCTTTTTTAAATAATCGGGGTAAAGAGACTACGGCTTCAATTACAAATCAAATCCAGGGTAAAAAGCAATTCAGTGGATTTTTTGAACAAAATTTAACAGCATTTGAATTGTGGTTAAAATATTACTCAAACACCAGAAACCCTCCGGAGCAGCTTCCAATTGTTTTACAGGTTTTGTTATCACAAGTTCATCGTATACGAGCTTTAGTTTTGCTTTCCAGATTTTTAGATTTAGGTCCATGGGCTGTTTATCTATCATTGTCTATTGGTATTTTTCCATATGTTTTGAAATTGTTACAAAGTCATGCACCAGAGCTGAAACCCATTTTAGTGTTTATCTGGGCAAGAATTATGGCAATAGACTATAAAAGTATACAAAATGACTTACTAAAAGAAAAAGGGTACACTTACTTTGTGAATATTCTAGTAGTTGATTGGGACTTAATGGGGCCAGGAAATGGAGAATTGATGATGGGTAATATTCCACAGTTATCTGTGACAGCTACTCATTTTGATAGAGCTGCACTTCATAAAAATATTTCGAACTCTCCAAATGCTTATATATCAAGCGAAACCACGGACGAACAGAAAGCTATGGCAGTTTTTATATTAACTGCATTTATACGTGATTTCCCTCAAGGGCAAAAGCAATGCTTCAGCACTGAATTGGTTGCTATGTTATCATATTATTCTCTTTATTCAGATGTACCGTTATTAAGGCAATGGTCGGTATTACTATTAGGGCAATTTTGTGATCAGAACCCATTAACCAAATATATTTACATGAATCTTGATATTATATCGACACTTACCAAATCATTGTCCGATTTAGTTCCTGAAGTAAGAGCCGCTAGTGTAAATGCATTAGCTTATTTTATCTCAAGTGTTGACGATCAAGATCTTTTATTAAAAATTAATAAAGAATATGATTTTAATTTACAACAAGTTCAAGCGCAATTACAGCAGTTGAAAAACTCCAGTCATCAACAAAATCAACAAATAGAACAACAGCAAAGAAAGTTGGAACGTAATATTCAATCATATCAATACTTAAAGTCACGAATTCATAGTGTAGACTTTTCAATTTTGAAAGCACAGGGTATATCAAATGTTGTTTCGATTTTAAGATTATCAGAGGATGGTTCTGCGTTGGTAAGAAAAGAAGTTGTTTTCTTTTTGTCCAAGTTTGTACGACGTTATGTTAACTTTTTCATTATTGTTTTTTTTGAATTCCTGATGGATGAATTGATGCAATTTGATAGCCCAGAAAAAACTGACGTTTTGAAGATAAATAAGAGCAGCATTGGTCATGGTTCAATTTTTAGCATTGTTTGGAAAACTTTATTAATTTCATCATGCGATCCATTTGATGAAAATGAGGAACTTGCGAAAGAAACTATTGATTTTATTTTTACAGAAGTTAATTCACATAAAGAGTTTAAATCATCCTTACATAAAATAGGTGCGCATTTAATCAAAAGGTCTTCTAACTGGAATCAAAAGCCAGTAAATTCTTTTAATGCTGCCAATATTCAAGTGATAGGAAAACAAGATTCTAAATTCAATGAGAACCTAGAGGAGAATCATTCAGAAAATAAAGAAACGACTGGTAGCCAGTATTTTTTTTCTAAGTTATTCAATACTCTTGGATTTGGGGAAAACAACACATTCAGTGGATTTTCACCAGTTGATTCAAGAAATGTATCTGGGTTATCATCTAGACGAAACTATTCAGATGAAGCTGTGTTAAATAAACCCAATAAGGTACAAATGAATACAAAGAAGCTAGAAAAATCATGTCTTCCGAAGAGCCATTTCTTAGATTACTGTTTTGAATATTTTCAGGAGCCTCAAATGAAAAATGTGGAAAATGATGAGGCTGGAAGTATTGAGTATAATGCAAGACTATGGAGAAGAAATAGAAACGAAGAGATTATTGAAAGAACTCAAAGGGAGAAAACGTTAGCATTGTATGGTAATTGGAACAACAAAACATCAATTTTAGATAATAAATCACAGCCAAAACTTCTTGAATTTGCTCAATTTGATAACTATCTAGTAGCCGCAGATGAAAGAGACTGTATAACTGTTTATGATTGGGAAAAGGAAAATGTATTGAATAAATTTTCAAACAAAAATCCTTATGGTACCAAAATTACTAGTTTGAATTTCTTAAACGAAGATGATTTGGCATTATTATTGACAGGCTCTTCAGATGGTGTTTTGAAAATTTATAAAAATATAAATGATTCTAGTGAAACAAAAACTGTAGCAGCTTGGAGAGGATTGACAGACATGCTACTTACACCTAGATCAAATGGTCTTTTGACAGAATGGCAACAGAGCAGAGGCTCTTTATTAGTTACCGGTGATGTTAAAGTTATTAGAGCTTGGGATGCACATTCTGAAAGTATTGAAGTTGATATTCCTGTCAAAACTTCTTCACTTGTTACGTCGATCACATCTGATCAGCTTGCAGGAGATACAATCATCTGTGGCTTTGCCGACGGCTCACTGAGAGTTTATGATCGACGTATTGATTCTAGAGATTCCATGGTCAGACTATGGAGATCGAATGAGGGCAAAAAGCATTATCCGATCAATTACGTACATTTACAAAGAGGTGGTTTCAGAGAACTAGCTAGCGGAACTACAGATGGTACCGTTGAACTTTGGGATGTTCGAAGTCAAGATCATATTACAAGCTTTAATATCGGAGCATCTAATGAATCTAATGGAGTAAAAACGAGTACCATGACCAAAATGCAACTTCACGAGCATGCTCCAATCATTGCTACGGGTACTAAAAAAATTAGTATTTGGACTACCGCTGGAGATCTTTTATCTACGTTTGAAAACAGTTCGTATACGAGTGGAATCGTGGGCACGTTTGGCGCTTCAGGTATTCGTTCGACTTTATCTTCCAATTATTCACCTTCTGGTGCATTTCTTTCTTCATTGACATTCCACCCACACAGAATGATGGTAGCTGCTTCCAACTCACATGATGTTAAAATTTCAATATATTCTTGTGAAAATAAATTTGACTAAAACATATGATTAAAGCCTCTGTAAATAAATGCAGCACTACCATACGCTTTTTGTATTTTAACTGTATTATCTATTTAAAAGTAATTTGAATACATCGTTCTTTATTCATTAGATATTTTGTCAAACGTATTCAACTACAGTAGATGCCTTTGAGTGATAGTACAAAAAATGTCACCAAAATCAAATAATATCATTCCCCGAATAACATTTACCATGGCATTAATCCCAGGGTTTGTCATTTGCATCATCTACTTCAATGTAGTTTGAGAATTATCACCACTTACTTTGTAATCAACACTAATATATGTGTAATTTGTGTTCTTTTTTCGTTTCAGAATATTTTTTCACAATTAAAGATTTTTCCTAAAGAAGAAATACCAAAACAATCCGTACTTGTAGCATCAAAAACTGAAGTTGTTCTAAAAAGAAAAATTTAATGTTTACATTTTTGAACTTAATGTAATGTTAATACAATTGTTTTGAACCAGATGTTTCTATACAAGTTTGGTTCTATCATTTATTAACAATAAATTGTATATATCAAGAATAGAGACTATTCTGTTTATAACTCTTTATATTTGATCATATACACCGGAGCAATATTGATGTTAAAGTCAACTTCTATATTTATTATAACTGAAACTATAAAAACTATTTTAACATTAGATAAGAATAACAACTACTAGACAGTAAAACTTTAAAGCAAAAGGAGTGAAATAATAAAAGGATTCTTTACCCATAAATTCAAACTATACACGATGGAAAATTTAAAAACCCCCACCAAAGATGGAAATAGAGCTCAGCTGCCCATTGTCGATTACTCAACACTTACACCTGTAAACATTAAATGTTTGACATCCCCAATGAAGATTTCAACACAAGAAAAAGAAATAGAAAAATCGAATTTTGAGTTTCATTCGGAGAATAATAACTTCAATTCCATTAACCATGTCAATAGAACTAACATCAACAACAACAACATTTATACAGAAAACTTTAATCTGATATCGAAACAACTAGAAAAACTACTGAAAAACTTAAATGTCATTTATCAAAAAATTGGTTACTCAAAAAGTGAAATCTTGAATAAAGAAAAACTGATATTCAACTCCCTGTCAAATTCGATAACGGAGTACTTTGAGCAGGCAGAAAATGCAATGAATGAACTATCACAAAATAATGAAATTGAACAGAATATACTAAATAAAATTCTTATGATTATTGATGACTCTACTGGAACTCAAACAATACCTGATTTATACACAAGGAACTCTATTTTATCTCCAGGGCGTAAAACTGTGCCTATGTCACCAAAAAAAGAAGTTTCCCTTTTAAGCAAACGTAAGCTGATTTTTGAAGCAAGAGAACATGTATACAAGAAATTTATTCCAAAATTACTAGATTATTTGGATAAAATCAATAAGTTACAAAAGTTTGTTAACGCAGTGAATGATAAAGATGATAAAAATTATATATTACTTCAAGATAAAAATATCATATCCAATTTGCCAACGTACGAAGAATCCACAAAGATCTTCAATGATATCTCATCCATAAAAAATGATTACGAAAAGTTATTTGAATATTTTAAAACCACCAGTAATTCATTATTATTAACAGAGAAATTCAACAAAATAAGTAACAAAAAAATGGAGGAAATTTCATCGTTAACTATGCTTTATATTGAACTATACAAGAAAAGACATGAAAAACTTTCAAAGCTTTCGACAGGTCTTCTGTCACTTTTCAAAAATCTTAATATTCAAAAAGATCACACAAATTTGAATGATTACAATATGATCAATACCTACAAAAATGAAACTATAAATTATGACGCCAACTTAATTCCAGTGCACTTAGGAATACTTAATAACTTAGAACATTTATATGAAAAATATAATGGAGTTTACAAGCAGAAACTTCAAGCAAAGACCAACATTGAAGCTGCTTGTAAGGTTTTATGGGTTAAATTAAAATTTCCAGAATATCAATATAACAAATTTATAAACGAGAACGAAGGATTATCTGAACAAGTGTTTGAAAATTACAAGACTGAATTAAATAGATTGAATGTGATGAAAAAGAAGTTAATAAAAACACTAATAACCGATACAAGACAAAAAATAGAAGAACTGTGGTTGACATTAAATTATGAAGATTCAGATAAATCTGAATTTCTAACTGAATTTGAGAAATTGAATCAAGCGAATGTCAATTCTCAATTTGATGAAGAGCTTTTGAAGCTAGCAGAAAATCAACTAAAACAATTAGAAGAAAGGTTAGCTATTTATAAACCTATGCTAAATTTATATAATGAATTTGAACTATTAGTAGAAGAGCATCTAAAACTTGAAAATAGCTCAAAGGACTCTTCTAGGCTATTGTCCAGGAACTCTCACAAAATATTGTTACAAGAGGAAAAAATGAGAAAAAAAATTACTAGACATTTTCCTCGTGTAAGTCAAGAGCTGAAGTTCAAATTAAATGAGATGAATATTATGTTCAAGAGACCTTATTTGGTGAATGGCGTTCCTTTAATTGACATTTTAGAACAGAAAGAATCCGAATTAATCAGCAAATACCCAAGAATGAGAATAAATCAAACATCTAAAGATAAAAGTCCACAAGGTAAAAAAATTGTTATTAGTAATAACAGGAAGTCACCATATAAAATCCAGAAGCATTCTCCCCAATCAAATATCTCAGCGATTAGAAAGTTCAATCAATCTCATCATATCAGTAAAACGCCTATAAAAATAAACATTAAAAACACTGACATGTCAAGGTCATTAACAGCTAAGCAACCTAAAGCTTTACAAGGTTTGGATCCACCTAACACAGAGGATAAACCTAAAACTGAGGTAAACTTGGATACTGAAGGGGTTGATTCCACAAAGCAGACTGATAATAAAATTACATTCCAAGTACCAAGTGATACTAAATTGCCACTTAGAGTCGCAAATGGTTATATTCGTCCAACTAGACTATTTCCTATTTCAAATAGCACATTAAACAAACAAGGGAGTCAAATACCAACTTTGTCGAGTGCTGTACATACTGTAAAATTGAAACCTGTCAAACAGCAAAATGAACTTATTGATTTAAAATATTTTAAAAAAGATAAGGAAAACATTGAGCATTATTCATATGACAAGTCTATTTTTGAACAAAGGTCAAGCAAAATTTTAAGTAGCCCATACAAAGAGCCAGAAAATAGTATCTATAAGATTTCTCTGTCACAGGATGGTAAATGTCAATTAAATATAAGGGAAACCTATGATAATGTTTTTGATGATACAAGTATGATTGAAGATGAAAATGACAACGATTTTCTTTCTTGGAAAAAAGAACAATTAAATAAATTAAACAACTTTTCTAACGATGACTTTGCAATTTCACATGAAGCAAATGTAGATTGGGAAAAAGATGTGTTGTAACATTAATGATTGATATACACTTAATCAAAATAGCATTATGAAATACATAAGAGAAATAACAAATGATTAGTATTTCACTAACCAGATAAAATTCATATAAATTTATATTCAATATATAATTATTATTAATTTCTAGGAATATCTAAATATATTCTTGAGACTTTTAAAATTTTTTAACTTCCATACCTTCAGGAGGGGATATTTCAACAGTACCTGTTTTTACGTCCTCCCAATTGGTATTTAATGCAGTACCATTACTTTCCACAAAAGATTTCATCATTGCTCTTTTGGTATCAGGATCAGCATTGGCATATATTTTTTGAAAAAAAGCATCTGCAGAAGAGTTATCTTCACCGTCTCCTTCCTCATCACTTCCTAAATCAACTTTTGACCAATCGACATTCTTTTTGGCAGAATTTGGGTATTTTAGGGAAGAATTATTTGAATTTGTGATTGTATATTGAGATTTTTCTGTAAATGTTTCATCACCACCTGTTTCCTCCAAAGATTTCCAATTGATAGTGCTATCATCTTTTTCCAAAACAATATCAATTTTTCTAGATGATAATTCATATTTGATGCTATTTTGAACAATTGGAAAGGACAAGATAACATCATTTTTAAATTCCAGACTACTGTTTTCAACTGGATAAGACATACCTAATTTTTTCGAGCTTTTGTCGTAATTGATTTTTACATCGTTTTTGCTCAGTGGTAAACTTTTCGTAAATATTGAGATGTTAATAGTTTTGTTATTCTGATACCAATCTATTCTGTATTTTATCTCTTTTTCTAAATTTTGAGTCTCCACTATTTTTTTTGTTGAATCAATGCTGCCGTTTAATTTTGAGTTCTCAACTGTTTCATTAATTTTCTCATTCTTATGCAAACTATTATCAACATTCTTCAAGTCATGTTTGGCTAATTTTTTATCTAAATTCATCTGCCACATAGTCATCGTATCATCTGTATGTCCAAATTCTTTACAGGATTCCATATAATTTTTTGCTTCTTTATAATGTTTCAAATTGAAATGGTGAATGAAAAGTCTGAAATATACAAATCCAATTTTACTTCTGTCGCCTCTTTCCTTTGCGTATTTCAAAGCCTTCAATAGGCAATCATCAGATGCTTCCAAGGTATTAGGGTGATGCCAATCTGTCATTGAGAAATAAAGCTTTTCCAAACCTATTGACTTATAAATTAATGCGTTTATGTTCTTGTTTGATTCTTTCAATATGTTATCACATATTGAAACTGCTTTCAAATAATCTTTTTCGTCATATAGTGACACTTTTGCTAATTGTAAATCTTTTTCAATAGCCATGATTGATGTTACTGTTCTCTATAACGAATTTGCTTGAACGTCTGAAATCTTCTTTTTGCATTGCCATTATTTAACAGTGCCATATTTCAAAACAAAAAGAGTGTGCATAACCCATAGAGGGGACCAGCTAGAATCCTCATATCAGTTATCTTTTTATCAATAAATTGTAATGCTAGCAATAATTAATATTTGAGCTTCATTAGGTTAAAATTACGTATTTAGTGATTTAGAAATCACACTCAATTGCGTTCATTATAAATAATGGTAATTAGCCCATTCAATTGAGGTTAAGCTCTTTTTGAACAGGTCTAATTCCAACTCAACAAGTTGACAACTTAGAGCAACTCGGAACTTATAAAGTGTTGAATCTTCATACACAATCTAGAAAAATGTGAAAAGACTCAGAACATTAGTAACAGTCATGATAAAAACCCCAGTTTGGGGGCGGCATTAAATTATTGATGATGGAAAGTATGCAAACTCGATATATATTTTTTGAATATACCCTCAGATCAATAAAGAGATTTGTCAGTAATAATAATTGACAGATTCATAGAATATAAACGATCATACATTTTATACAACCTATGTTAACTGCCTTTTTCTTGATGTTGGACAGACAGAGATTGATGTAGAAAATATTTGATTTTATAGTCACAGAAAAGTTTATATAAGAGCACCCCCCCATTATTAGCTACCTCGAGGTAAGAACTTGCCACTTTGGTGTTTTATAGAGATATAACGAAACCAAGACTCTTTTAAATTGATCAATTCTCACGTTTGCTTTTATATACATAGTGTGAAAGAAACAAATTTAGCCGCTTACGATTTTGAACAGCAGATCATTTATAACGACGATGTTGTAACGATTAATGAATTTATCATATTTAAAGGTACTTAAGATATAATAAAACCACTATGTTCAACAAGCTCCATATTCTAGCTTAATTACTTTGATTTTTATTTATCAAGAAGTGGTGATTGATCAAACATATAACTGCAAAAACAGTAGCAGTCATTTTTATACTTAAATTCAAACAAAAAATAAACTAGTATCAATTTCTCAAGAATATTTATTCAAGTCTGAATTATAAAACTTAAGATTGAGTATAGAAAAAAATAAAATGGAGAATGTTAATTCAAAGAACAAAGGTTCAGAGAGACTTGAAACAAATGGAATTGAAGCAGGTAGTGCAACATCGAATTTGGACAACAAAAATGAGACGGTTAATGAACCAATTGCAATAATATCCAAAGCTACAAATTCACCTACAGATATCAGAAGAGTACCTAAAGTAACTTTTGACACAACTAAAAAATTAACAAACATTAAAGAGAATAATGAATTAAAAGGAAATGGTTTGGAGAAACCTGAAGATGAAACGAGGGCATCAAATATTGAGATAACGAACAATAAAAATAGTACCAATATTCCTGAAGTTATCTTAAAACCTATTATTTCATCAACATCCACATCTATTTTGAATTCATCTCCCGAAAAAAAATCAAAACAAAATGACGAACATGAACTTAAAGCAGATAAACCTATAACAGAATACGTTAAGTCATCACTACCAAATACCAATGAACATCCGCATTTTATTGTCGATGATATTCTTCACACACCACCGAATCGATCTAGGTCGAATAGTATTAGCCCACAGCCTCCATTTGGTATAATTCCACCAACAGAAAATATATCATATTTATTAGATGATCAATTATCATCCATTGCGAGTGAAAGCAGTCAAAATACAGCGAAAGAGAACTCTACAAAATATAATAACTCTAGAAAAGATCATCAGGATGAAAAAAATATCAATGAAATTGTAAATCCACAAAATTTAGGTCCAATTAGAGACGAACTGAAAAAAGATGACCAAACTTCATTTTTGAAAACTCTTCCAGCTATCAACAAAGAATACTTAAAAAATACCGATTCTAGACTACCGCAGGATGATAATAAAATTCACGTACTATTTGGAGCAACAGGTTCGTTGGCTGTATACAAACTGAAGCCCATGATCAAGAAACTCGAAGAAATTTATGGTAAAGATAAAGTATCCATTCAAGTCATATTAACAAAATCAGCAGAAAAATTATTAAGTTCCAAATATTTAAAAAAAAATGCTGGCAACTTAACGATTTCTTCTGTAAGTTCTCCTGTTGGTGAAATTAATAAAACAACAGCTGGTAAAGTTTCGATGTCCATTAATCAAAATATTGAACCAACAAATTCACCTGTTGGTGGATATAATCACCACAACAAATCTGCAAAAGAATTGTTTCCATCACATATTAGTGTGTGGACTGATGGTGATGAATATGAAAGCACTTCACAAAAATCTGGTTCCCTTTTGCGTATTGAACTAAGAAGATGGGCTGACATTTTAATTATAGCACCTATTACAGCCAATACATTGAGTAAAATTGTAGCTGGATTATGTGACAATTTATTAACAAGCTTAGTAGTTACTTGGAATACTCATTTCCCAATACTGTTGGCACCATCTTTGGTTTCTAATGTATACAACTCCAATATTACAAAAAGGCAAATTACAGAAATAAAAGAAAACATGCCATGGATTGAAATTATAAAACCATCGGAAAAAGTCGTTGGTGTCAATGGTGAGATTGGTCTCGGTGGTATGGTAGATTGCAATGAAATTGTTGATCGTATTGTGATGAAGTTAGGTGGTTATCCGGAACAAGATAAAAATGTTATAGAGCTTGGAAATGCTACTGAGAAGTTTTTAGATGGAGAAGTTAATAACGGTGGGATTTTAAGGCAAGGTACTGATTTTTCAACCAATAAGTTGGATGAGATTTTGGATGACGATGATGACGATGATGACGATGATGACGATGAAGAAAACGAAGATGGACGCGAATGTGAAGATGATGAAGATGATGATGACGAAGATGATGATGATGACGAAGATGAAGATGACGAAGATGACGAAGATGATGCAGATCTAACCTCAAACAATGTTTAGACTTAACGTAACCTTTATATAATTGTTCGGATATACGTCTCCATGGAAAGTTTTCTCACAGTCAAAAAAATGTTGTGAAGAAATGTATATTCATTCTCAATCCAATAAATAAGTTTATGTCTGTTTCTTCTGCAAATAAAATAAATCAATTAGTTTCATCTAATATATATAGAAGCTGTAACGATCATTACGAAAATAAACAACTATCATTGCTTTGTTCATTGTTCGATTTATGACAAATCACGTGTGCTATCAGACCAAATGCGGTACCGGATTTTTTTCTAGCAAAATCAGCGATGAGTTTGAAAAGTTTTAAATTTAGAAAATGATATTAGTAATCTTAATACTTTGTGAAAAGACTAAACATTTTTTATCAAGAAGAATAATTTTTATAAATGGTATATCTCTTTATGTTATATTGTATTAAGTTAATATCATATATAAAAACTTTTGTTATTATTTGCAATAATTCTCGAAATGCATCAAAATAGTCGAAAAGTACCAATGAAAAGCATGAGTCCAAAACTACTTATATTAATACATCCTGCTATTACCACAACTCCAGAAATTTTGGAGAAGAAGAAGGTTGAAATATCCCAAAATCATGATTCGGAAGCCACTATTGATCAGTTTTTGATTAATAAGGTTAACGATGGCAGTGCAGAGCTTTTACCATCTTATTACTCGGAAATACATTATCTCACACCTGAGAGTAAAGATTCCATTGTATTTCCTAAAATATTAATAACCAGAATAGCTAAAAGCCTTATTACAGGCGGTAAATTTTACGGTTTGTCTGACATATATAAGATTGATGCATTAGTGAACAATTTTGAGATTAAAGAAGACAATTCCTCCACTTACCACTGGGTTAAGAAAAAGGAAGATCCGCAAAGCAGAATGAAAGTTACTTTACTGAATAAAAAGAGTTCTGGTGAGACCAACATTGGTAAGAAACTTCCTATGTTAAAGAAAAAGCTGCCAATGTTCAAGAAAGCACCTGCAGTCGATGCAGTACAGACAGTCAAACTCAGTGATGAACTCGATGAACTCGAGGAACTTGAGGAAGATGAAGGAACCAGCAGCTCTAGCTCTGCAAACTTTGAAAGCAAAGCTAAGTATTTTGAGCACGTTGGCATCGGCAGTGACAAGGATGACGATACATCCTTGTCGGAGGACGACCTAGTTGACGGCAGTAACACTGGCATCACACTGATCACTTGCGGAAAAACAAAACAAAGAAAGAAGAAAGCATGCAAGGATTGTACCTGTGGTATGAAAGAAGAAGAGGAGGATGAAATCCGCGAAGTGACCAACAGACAAGAGCAGGCATTAAAATTCTCCACTGAAGAATTGACAGAAGTTGATTTCACCATTGAGGGGAAGAAAGTAGGAGGATGCGGATCTTGCTCTCTTGGGGATGCGTTCAGATGTTCTGGCTGTCCATACTTGGGATTACCAGCATTCAAACCAGGCCAAGCCATCAACCTCTCCAGCATATCCGACGACTTGTAAGCGGCCGACGCAGCCGCCCTAAGACATCTATAGCAACATATAACCATAAGTATTTGTGTTTACCATATGTACCAATACGCAAAAGTTTTTTCCAATGAACTCATAAGAGCATGTCCAGACGCCAGACACAGGGTGCCAGTGCCTGGCACTGGCACTGGCACTGGCGTCTGGCACCCTGTGTGTCTTTGTGAACCGAATCGCTCTAATCGGCGAGCCCCGAGAACTTCCGAGCCCCGAAATCTTCCGAACTTCCGATCTTCCCAAAAAAAATCTCAAACCTCCCCGGTTCGAATCCCCCACACCGCAAATTGTCCCCCCAAACCGAACCAAAAATACCGCCACCTCCCGTTCTGATCGCCCGCCCGCCCGGCGCCGTAACACCGCTCACGGTTGTCCTCCTCCCTGCAGAAATCGCTTCCGTCTCGCTTTGTGGCTCGGTCCTTCTGGAAACAGCGAGAATTGTGTCCGCCCCGCCCCCTCCCCGAGCCCGAGCGGTCCGGACGGTGACAAAAAAGCACAACAGCCGGTGAAGCTTATCGTGGTCGTGGTACAATAAGGTAAACCTTTAGGTTTACCTTATTGAAGGACATCATCGTAACGAGCACCTTACAGCGTCTCTTTCATCTCTGTGTCTTGGCGATAAGAAATAAATGATTTCCATGCCCTTTCCTTTTTCACTCAGATTGTAACTTCAAGAGACTTTTTTTTCCTGTTTTCTTATTTCCAGTTTTTTTGGTCTGGTGGTGAGGGGGTGGTAGAAAGTATATAAGCTGAGCTAGGTTTTGGGTCGACTTGGATTGCATGGTTTACCTTCTGGACTGTTTATTTTTTGTCCACGATAAGAAACAAGCCCAGTTGAATATATATATACACCTGAACATACGCACAAACAAACGTCGATTGACTTGTTAATTTTTTTGTTGCATAAATTCAAAATTTTTTACTGTCGACCTCCTTCATATACATATATATATAGCATGTCGGATACTCAGAATGCCAACATCATGATGAATGATGTTGCTAAGGATAAAGTGAGGATAAATATTATCGAAGATACAAAGAAGAACACTTCCCAAAACTTGGAGCCCGTGCCCAAAGATGATGATATTTCGAGAGAAATGGGTTTGGAAAACAAGAATATTTCGGTGGCGTCGATCGCTGGTGGTTCCATCGTGACTAAGAAACACAGGAAAAAAAAGAGAAAGAATCAGTGCCATTACAGAGACTGCTCGAGCAACTTCATTAAATACATCGGAGATTGCCAATACTGTGACGGGAAATACTGCTCTAAGCATAGACTTCTGGAAAACCATTTGTGCACAAAACTTGACGATTGTAAAAAAGAGTACCACAAGAGAAATGCTGCCAGATTGGCAAAAGAACAGACGCGTATACCAAAGTTATCAAGTATATAGTATAACGACAAACCACCAGTAATGGTACACATCAAAAAAACAATATCAACACAGCAAAACAACAAAAAAAGGAAAAAAAATATTAAATAACGTACAATCAAACACCATTATAATTTCAACCTTAATATGTAGATCATATCTGGATTTTAATTTATATATTCAATGTTAAGAAATAGACAATAAATTTTTAAATACTAATCTCGTGGTCGAATATGCCATTTTGTTTAAAACTATTCATATTATGTTATGTACATATATATGTGTGTATGTGCGTATGTATTTAGATTTATTAAGAACTACTCTTGCAAGCGTTAACTTAATCCATAATTAACATGATGATTCAAAATGTCGGCACTTGTATACCGGTGTTTTGGAAATTTGATAATTGCTCCTTAAATGCTGCCTTCATTCTATCATTACCTAGCATTAATTTGGCTAAACTTTTTCTGAAACGATCAACTATTTCAAATGTGAACATGTATAACTTATTATCGTCAATAGAACCGAATTTGATGAAAAAATATGACGATATTAAAATGATAGATAATGGAAACCAGAAAAACCACAACATCTTGTCGTTTTGAAAAGTAGTTTCCCTTTGCTGTTGAAAAAATCTATTTAATCTTATTTGAATAGCTTCATCTTCATCTTCACTTGAAGTTTGCGACAAATCTTCAGTATTGGAGGATAAACCAACCATAGCTTTAGTATTTCTCATTGCCTGGTCTTCTGTCTCGTCCAAAACAAGCGCAGCTTGCTGTTTGGCTTTTGAATTTTGTGTGAAGCCAGGGAATAGATCTTCATATTTAGGTAGATCATCGTTTATTCTGTGCAACATTCTATTCCATAGAGAATCATTTATTCTATCTTCATTGCTTGTAGAATTATTCTCCGTCTCAGTGCCTTTATTTTCGTCAATATCTTTACTGACATCAACATCTTTTATATTACTCTCTTCTTTACCTTTCTTCGAATCTTTTGATTCCACATTGAATACATCATTACCATTACTGTTGCTTTCTGAAAATACTTTAAAATTAGAGGATTCTAACGATAGTAAATCACTATCATTAGTCAAGAAACTTTCTCCATCACTTACCTCATAACCTGAATCTTCTGGAGTTGGTACTGAATAATTATGATGTGATTTGTGAGTATTCGTGTGATTATGTATAATAAGGTCAGAATCATTATCATACTCTATAGAATGCAAGGAATCTACGTCAAATTCAGCAGATTCAGATTTGCTCAATTCGGTGGACTGTTCGCTATCGATATAATTGAGAACTTGCATCATTTTATCAAATTCATCCCTTGGAATATCAGAATCTTCATGATTAATTCGGTATAAATCTTTTGGTAGCATACCGTTTTTAGCTACTACTGACATATCAGCTCTACATTTTAACAAAAATGAAATTATTCTAGCATTACCATTCATACAAGCAAAATGCAATGGGACGTAACCAAATGTATCCCTATCATCAATTCTAGCACCATATTTAATTAATGTAATAACTAGCTGTTGGTAGCCTTTCAAAGCCGCCAAATGCAATAAGGTTCTACCATTGTTATCGCACATAGATATATTCGAAGTAGAATTCATTGAGCTAATAACATTCACAATTAACATTTCATCAGTGACAAAATTGCTTAGCTGAGCTGAGTAATTATTGTAATTACTGTTTGCTGTACTTGCTGCACTTCCATTATTTGGAGAAAAGCTTGGCGAATTCTCGTCATTACCAACGATCCTCTTTGCAATATTTCTAGCATCTTCTAATTTACCATTCATTTTCAAACCAATTATTTGTAATGCTAACTCAATCAATTGCCTATCAGTATCATCCAAATAAGTGAAAATTGCATTTTTATTTTGTTCAAATTGATTTGTAGTTTGAGTTGGTAAATTTAGGTCTTCTGCTGTTATTAAAACTTGACCAGCATTTACAGAAGGCGGTAAGTATGTAACCATAGTAGAATCACTCCAACATTGAGTCGATAATGCAATGTTATCACCAAATTTAATAGTTAAACCATTTTTAAAATTACAGCCAAGTAAAGTAATTTCAATACCACCGGTTATCGGGCCTTGAGCTGGAATAGCTCTTTGTATTAAAGGTAAATTCATGTTAGTACTATTGTTATTATTAAGTTGTTGCTTAGGTATTGTTGTTGAAGTTCGTGTTGAATCTGGTTGATTGGTGATTGAAGCTGGATTAGCAGCTTCATTTTGATTAGTTGGATATGTTTTATTTACTTTCATACTGTTGTTATTGCTTAAAGAGCTAGACCATGATATCGGAGAATGATTTAGATTATCAGAATGATATGTTTCATCAGAAATGTCTTTGTGATGTCTTCTCTTTTTGGTAGAAGTATTCAAAAGTTGATTTCTCCTACCTGTAGTTTGATGATGTGCTGAAGCTGGTTTGAGCATTCTATTTTTATTTTGTAGTTCCGATCCGTCTTCAGACATTGAAGTTGGTGATGGTATTATAGGCATCCCAGATTGTTGCATAAAAGAGTTTAACATTGATAGCTGTTGTTGTGAATTCAATTGTATTTGAGTTTGGGGATGTTGTGAAGATTGAGAAGGTACCCTAGCGTGGGCTTGTGTAGGTGTAAAATTCAACATAGTTGTTCTATGCAATTCCATTTGTTCATTTTCACTAATTTGTGACGGTAATATCATTGAATGTGTATCATCAGGCTTCAATTCTGTGATATTTTGTGGTATTTCATTATTACTATAGTAGTTTTGATTTTGATTGTGGTTTTGAGAATAATATTGAGATTGTTCCAAATCATATTGAACATCACTCATTGATGCATAATTTGTGCTTACTTCCGAAAAATTTGTTGAATAATAGGCTTCGGTATCAAAATTACTATCAATATCAAGACTAAAATCTGTATTACTATCATTATTGTTAACATTGTTTGTATTTTTTTTAAAAGTCTTTGTACCATTTGTAGAAACATTTGTCTTGAATTTCGTTGAGGATGAAGTTGATGACTGCCTATGTTTAGTACCATCCACTGTGCCTGATTGATTTGGTTTTTTATCCATAATTAAAATTGATTGTGAAACAGATTTAGCTAAAATATCACCATTTACATTTCTTAAAATGAATAATATTTTGAAACCATTTGGTGATTTATGATGTCTTGAATAACAAACCATTCTTGCGGGAATATCAAAATTTTGTGATGGTTTATCTTGAGAACTGATTGGAAACAATTGTTTTGTGTTGAACATTAATGCACTCTTATTTTCATTTGAACACCATAAAATATTATCATTCAAACCTGATTTTCTTCTTGATGCTCTTCTTTGTTCTCTATTTGTACACATTGAACAAACATGTGTTAATTTATCAGTATCAGCACATAAAAGGAAAGATTCTAAAAAAACTATTTCATCCAAGAAATTTTTTGGATAGTTTTTGATATCCTTTGATAAGAAAAATTTATTTTTAGCAATGTTATTTGGAGATAAATGTAAAATATTTTGTTTTGTAATTGGAGGTTCAATTTTGATATTGATATTAATTTGATTTTCAACACGACATTGATTTGGTAATTTTGAGATCATTAATTTATGTGGCAACAGATTTTCATTAATGTTAACTAGTTCATTAATTTTATCAAATTTTTCATTATCATTAGTTAAATTGAGTAAACTGTTATGATAATCTGAATATTGTGTTATTGGTTCTTTTCTTCCTCCGAATGTGACAGTATTTTCAATCAATAATTCATAAATATTCTTGGTGTTTGTGATACTGTTATTGTTATTGGTATTGCTACTGGTATTGCTATTGTAATTGTGATTAGTATCCAGTTCATTTGCCGATTTTAAGCTTGAAAGAGAACTATTGTTTGTGATCAAAGTTTTACTATGATCATGTAAATATTTATTTTCTTCTTCTTCTTCTTCTTCTTCTTCTAGCTTAATATCCATTGAATCAGTTGTAATGAAAGCATTGAAAATTTCTTCATCAAAGTCATTTGCTATTGCTTTCATTTTTTTATTGTGGTTGGTATTATTTGTGTTTGCACTTGCTGTTGCACTTGTATTTGTATTTGTATTTGTATTTATATTTGATTTTGTGTTAATATTTATATCAGTATTTGGGTATAAGAATTCATCTAATACATCAAAAATTTCATTTTTCTTAACCATTTTAATAGAACTGAAATTATCCATTCTCAAAAATTCAACTTGTTAGAAAATATTGGTCAACTCTAGAGTATCTAGATCTTTAGCTACCTGTATATATATAAAAACGTATATATATATAAATGTGAGGTTATTAGTTACTTCTATTCATATATTGTTGTGTTGCTGTGATCCTGAATTCCAACACACAAGCATAAACATGTACAGAGCTCACGATTAACTTGCTGGTTAATGAAAAGCCAAAATCCAAAACTCAAAAGCCAAAAAAAGTGTTGATACGATACAGAGTTGGAAATATGAAGTTGTATCACACCAAAACGTTGAGAAATCTGCTATTGAAGTACGATCTCAAGATCACCAAAATTAATTGAAACTCGAAATACATTGAAAGAACAAGCATTTGTAATAGTATTAGAGGATTTTGTAGCTCTTACAGCTCTTACAGCTCTTACAGTCCATATTAGCCCATATTAGCCCATATTGATAGAGATAGAGATAGAGCTGAGTTCCAACATTAGAGACAAACACAAAGACTCTCTCTCTTGCATACACAAAAAAACATGAAAATCCAACAAAAAATTCCAGAGCACAAAAAATTCCAGAGCACAAAAACCACAAAATTCAACAAAAATTCAACAAAAAAATTATTCTCTCAACGGGTAATTCAGCGGCTTGAAGCAATCACAGCGTTACAGCATTACAGAGTCACAGTATTGCAGAGCCACACAAACGGACAAACGGACAATGATGGAAATTACAAAATTTTAAAAACGCTGAACGACGGCGCCTACAGTCTCGCACATGGGGTTTTCTGACGGTGTGCTAGCGCCGCGGAATGGAAAGGTGGATCTTTCTTCCGTGGAGAGGCCTTCACGGACGGTGGGAGCCTTATTTTTTCCTGTTTAGCCGCTGAGTTCGTGGTCGAGTCATGGTGTTTACCCGACTGCTGTGGTGGACGATCTTTTGGAGTAAACAGGAATGGAGTGGAGTGTGTGTCGTGCACAGTGATGTGGCAAGTACGTATAGTGAAAGATTTACCATTAGTATCCTTTTTTGGTTTTTGTGCCATTTATTTTTTTTTCCACAACTTTTTTTTTTGCATTTGAAAATATTGAATTATATATATATATATATATATATATTTTTTATAGGCGGCTAATTTATTCATTATAAAGCTCTCTCTTTCAGGAATAAATGTTTCCTTATAAGCATATAAATATATGTGTGTGTAATTGGCTCTGTTTGGTCTTTTTTCTGTTGCTCATTTGCTCGAATCCATTCCTCTGACGGATGCAATAAGGTTAACTGTGTTTGCTGATTTTTGTAAGCATGCAAACATCGAGTAACCGTAAATATTGACAATGGAAGACTCCAATGTTAAAAATTTATATAGTTATACAAAAAGCGTCCGCACTAACGATAGAAAACAAAATTTAAACAAAATAGTTAAGCCCAATACAGCCTGTAATAATTGTAGAAAGGCTCATACAAAATGCTTGAAAGCAGAAAACAATCAATCATCAAATAATTCAAGATGTAGGTATTGCCAATTGAGAAATCTAAATTGTGACTACACTGGTAAAAATCAAAAAATTACAGTTTCATTAAATTATTTGAATGAATTACAATCAAAAATCAAACTATTAGAAAATCAAATCAGTGATCTTGAAAAAAATGGTGAAAGAAAAGAAATATTGAATGGTGATGAAGATGATGAATCCTTTGAATGTAATTATCAAATAAGGAGTGGTAGATTAGTTGAATCGCAAAATGGTTTGAATTATTATTTTATCGGCTCTTCTTCGATGACTCTATTCAATATAGAGATCCAATCTTTGATTTCGAAATATGTTTATAATAAGAAACATCCAAATATAAAAAATATGAAAATGAATTCAAACTTGAATCTAAATTTTAATATGAATCTTAATATGAATTCAGCTGCTTCATCAACTTCGCAAAACTTAATTAATGCTAATGAACTTTTTCTTCCAAATTATAATATTGCAAAAAAGTTATTACAAACTTTTATTGACTTCAATTGTAATTGTTTTTATTTTTTTAATGAAGGTTCGTTTAGAAAAGAATTGAAACAATTTTATAAACTCTTAATTAAAGTTAATTCGAATTCGAAAAAATCACCTTTTTATTACAATGGTCTTTGGTTAATAAAAATGTTACTAATTTTTGGCATAGGTGAAATGTATTTACTTGGTAATTCTGATGAAAGCGTAATTTTAAAAGAATATAAATTTTTTGATCAGTCAAAAAATTACTTCAATAAGATATTTAGCTTACACAATATGGACATTATTTTGACTTCAGATTCAAATGGTATTGAAACAATGTTTCTTTATTGTTTTTATTTACAAGTTATTGATTCAACAATTAATTCTTATTTATGTTTAGGTCAGACCGTTCGAGCATGTTTATTATTAGGCTGGCATGTTGATTCACAAAGTAGTAATTTAAATTCATTCGAAATAGAACATAGAAGAAGACTTTGGTGGACCATTTATATTTTTGAAAGAATGTTTAGTAGCAAAGCTGGTTTACCTTTAAATTTATCTGATCATAACATATCTACTGTATTACCAACAAATAATTTCACTGGTTCTGATGTTATGTGTTCACTATCACAAAATGAAGCATCTGATAAGAAAAACAACTATAAATTTTCTGATTCGGAATGTTTAGCTAATTGTGTGAAAATTGTTCAGATTAATGGCAAAATTTTATCAAAATTGTATCATAAACAACCAACTGCCAATATATTGCCTATTATCAAAAGTACTTTGAAAGATTTATTACAATGGAGATCTAATTTACCTTCAAAATTACAGTTTGATTTCAATATTCATGATAATCATTTTAAAATTTCAAGGAAATTAACAAATTTATACACAGAATATTTTCACTGTATAAATGTGACATTGAGACCAATTCTTTTCCACTTCATTACCATAAGATTAAAAGATGAACAATATGGAGAACTTGATATCAAATCTTCAGGTGCTACATCGCATGGAACATACATAAATTTACAAAAGTATTCAACCACGATCTTAAGTTTATTAAATAGTGCATTGCGAGCCTCCATTAATACGATCAGATCATTATGGTCTTTATATGAACAAAATATGGTAGCATTATTTGGTTTTATGGATAGAGAATATTTATTTTCTGCTGCATTTACTTTGAATTTATTCAATGCTACGTTTGGTGTCAATGATCAAACAATGATTCACATAGAACATTCACTCATTATTTTACAAAAAATGGTCTGTCTTGGTAGTGAACCAGCCATTTTACGGAAAACGCAATTGTTGAGTTTGATGGCTAAACTAGATTTTCATGGTATCGCGAATGATTTAATTAACAAATTTAATGATCTGGAACTTTACGAAGATGATTCAACAGATATTTCACCAACTTTTGGCGAAATACAAAAGCAGGAAAATATAGACTTAAATTTTGAAACTGAAGATAGTAATTTGAAAAAAATGAATATTATAAAAAAAATAAAATCGGACCAAGAAAATTCAACTTCATTTTACAATTTAAGTTCATCATTTTCAACAGATGGAAATGATTTAGATTGTTCTCAATCCCAAGGTTTTTTCGATAATTTGGTTAAAGCTGAAAAAGAAGTTCCTGGAATTTTAAATTTACGTAACGATAATTTGGGGAAAGTTAAAAGCTATAGCATGATACCATTTGCAGATATTGTAAACGAATCGTTAGCCACAGGAAAACAAAGTGATTTAACACAAACTGAAACAGAAATAATGACAGAAAATGTACATCAATTAAATCCTCCTTGTACTTATATTAACACTGATCTTCAATTTTTATTAGAGAGTTTAGATTCTGTTGGGTATGATGATAATAAGATGTGGAATGAAATATCACACCAAGCTAATTGGTTAGGTGATACAATGGATCCAACTGCTGCACCTGGTAGTGAACTATATTTCGGGAATATCGATCAGTTATTGAACAAATAGTTTGTAATGCTCCTCTCTCAATCTTTATTTATTCAATATTCAAGTAATTGAATTCAAAATAATATTCATTATATGCATACTATTGAAATTACTTTAAATTTAAAACAGTTTATCTCTTGATTATCTCCATACATAAAAAACATTAATTATTACAGCAAATCTCTATTTCGCTTCCCTTCACTTGAAAAATTAACCGCATTGGAGCAAATATAAAACAAAAGATATCAAAATACTATTCGATATATGTAGGGTAGATTTTTCAACTCAGCTAGTTTCATAATTCTATTCTCATTAATTTCCTTAGAAAGTTGTTCAAAAATTGATTCCATATTTGACGAACAATTAGCCTCATATATAAGTCTATTATGTGGGGAACAAAGTTCAAGATTGTAAATAGTCTGGCGATAAAACGAGCATATAGCCATGCTGCAGAGTCAAGTCTTGATTCATCCAGGAAACAATCAAAATTTGATAAATCCATGTTAAAACCAGCATTGATCTTGCTGGTGTTTGGATCAATGTTAACAAATATAAATACATCGAAAAGGAGGTTGGAAGATTTGGAAAAAAGATTTTCTTTAAAACAAGATATGCTAAAGAACTTGATTGAAAGGGCCCATCAAGGGGATACTAGTTTTGATAAAGATAAGGAATTGTCACTCGTCAATAAATTATTTCAAAGGCACGAATTATCGTTAAAAAATAAGATAAATCTTAGCTTAAATGGGAATAGTGTATATGATATGTCTGAGATTACTGGAAGAAACACAAACTATCCGTTAACAAAAAAAGAGGAAGAAGAAGATCTAGATGCTATTTGGAAAGATATTCTTGATAATATAAATGATAATAAACCTGTAAATATTAAAAAAGATGTTGTAGTTAGTAGTGGGGAGGATATTATAACTGACAAGAAGCTCCTAGATGAAGAGGTGAAAAAAGAACGATCCAGAGCAAACACCAAATATGAAGCAAATATTAGTACCCATGTCATTGTAGAAGATCCTGGTGAATTTTCAGGCGTTGTAAAAGACAGTAAAGTATCCAAATTTTTGTAGCGTTGTTACTTGTTTGAACATTGTAATATTATGCAAATAAGAAAAATCTAGTAAGATATCAATTACATATCAACTCTCAAAAATTTGAAACTGAAATACATACAAAATTATATACTGAGAGAAAAGCTTTAATAATATATTCGTTATTTTTATTTTGTTTTTGGTTAGTTTATTATTTGTTTTACTTATTGATATATGTAACGTAACTGTGTATTTTTTAATATTATGAATGTTTTCAATAAACAAACTCACCCAAGTAAGCTTCAGCCACAAATCTTGCTCTAGCATTCAAGAACAATTTCATTTCACTGATTTCTTTATCAACCTCTTCCATGAATTCAATGATGAAATCAATCAATTTATCAGTCTTTAAAGTTTCAGTATGTTTGTTGGTGATTAAAAATGAAATACTATAATCTTGTATTGGTAATCTTCTCAATATTTGGAATGCTTCAGCACGTTGTTCTAAAAATCTTGTGAATTTGTGCACCAAAATTTGTTCAATCTCATCAGCTTGTTTAACCTTAATCGAAACTCTTACAGAGTTCACACTTGGTTCAATTAAAACTTGTTCATTTTCGTTACGAGAGACATGCATGGGTTGTAATAACAATTCAGCACTAGTATTGCTAACTTCCACTTCAGGTCTATTGTGTCTTTCAACCTCTAAAGAAGAGAAGTTACTCAGAGTTAAAGCAGCTTCTAAAGAGTAACGAACAGCATTCAAATATGGACGTAATGATTGGGACATCTTGCAGTGAATTGGCCTAACGGTTTTTTTGTTGTGACTTTGCAAAAAGAACAATTCGAGCTTGCTTTCGGTGTACTACTTGGCACACAGAAAAAGATTTATACAATAGTTTTTGTCTCTCTTATACACCAATTGAAACAATTGATGAGTTTATTCCTATCAACACTTTCACAGACTGTGAATTAACTGAAATTCTTGAAGACAGCGCTCTATAACTAAAAGGGGCCTTATAAAATTACACAGCGCAGTCACGTGCAAATAAAGTGGATCGTTGCAGTAAATTACGACTATCGCCTTCCGACAGTCGATTGCGTTGAAGAACCATCTTTTGAACCTGCTTCTCTTGCATCAGATCTGTATGCGTTTTTTGGACCACAGAAGAATGGCTGTTCCAATCGAACCTTGATCTCCAATGTCTTTTACGATGAAAAAAAATTTTCAGGCCATAACAACATCATATCTGGGGCCACGAAGATGGCATCAGCAGCTCTGGATCAAGTCCAATAGTAACTCGGTCTTCACAATACCTCTAGCAACCAGGTCAGTTTATAGGTTGGTGGTGCGTCCGTTCCAAAACGAACATCACATGAACTAGGTATACAAACCGTTACTGTAAGGTGCCGTGACATAGTGACGCCGATAGTTTGTTATTTCCGCGTTAGCGGAAATAAAATTCACCAATTTATGGACCATCGAGAAAAGGCATCTCTCATCTATTGAAGGAAGTACTTCAGTTGAAAAAAGTTGAGAGGACTGATGCATTCACCTTTCATGAATATTCATAAGAACTGGTTTTCGACGGTCAATTGTCTGTAGCTTTGTTTTACTTTTGAAGGGTTTGAATCGGTGGCAAGTTAAGAAATATCGACACTAAAAGCCAAACTTACAGATTGAGATGGACGATTGGAAGACTGCTAAGGATGCGAATGGCAAAGTTTACTATTACAACCCGAAGACAGGTGTTTCTCAATGGGAAAAACCGAAGATATCTAAATCAGATGTAGATTTGGCACTGCTGAAGAAGCATGGTTGGGGTGTGGCGAAAACAAAAGAAGGTAAAATTTATTATTACAATTCATCAACTGGGGAATCGAGATGGGTTATGCCAAAATTTGAAAGGCAAGTCGGAGATAATGACAAACTTTCCACATCAACCTCCCAAGAGAAGAAGAAAAATGTGTCAAATGTTGACAAAAATCAGTCGACTGCAAAGATAGAAGAGAATGAAACCCCGCAAGAAGTGGGTAGCACAACAGTATCACTGTATTCAAGTGTCTCTAAAATACTTAATGTCAAGTCAAAACCGAAAAACGAAGCTGAAAAAGATTTTATGGAAATGTTGAAAGAAAATAATGTAGATGCTACATGGTCGTTTAGAAAAGTTATCACAGATTTGGGAAGCAGTGACCCAAGGTATTGGATTGTCGATGATGATCCACTTTGGAAGCAAGAAATGTTTGAAAAATATCTATCGAATAGATCGGAAGATCAGTTGATAAAAGAGTTTTCTGAAATAAGTAAATTCAAAGAAGCATTTCTGAACATGTTAAAAGATCATAAGGAAATTAAATACTATTCTAGATGGAAAACGGTTAGAAAGCTAATTTTAAACGAACCTATATATAAACATTCCACTGTCAGTGAATCAATAAAAAGGAGAACGTTCACTGAATATATAGAAAAGCTTAACAAAAGCAAAGAAGAAGCAGATAAGCAATTGAAAGCAAATGCATTGCAAGAAGTAGGCGAATATATTCGCCAGATTGTACTGAAAGACTATGCCATGAATGAAGAAACTTTCAAATCTTTTAGCCCAATATCTTGGAAAGCATTATTAGAAGGATATCTTTTTGAAAATAATAATAGGTATATGTCAAATAAGCATTTCAAAGTTCTAACTAAGCACGATGTATTAGTGGAATATATAAAAATTATAAATGATTTAGAGAAAAAAATGGAAGAATCATTAAAACTGTTACAGCAACATAATTACACTCAGGATAGGATCGTCAGACATCAATATAAAGAGATGTTAACCAATTTAACGATTGATGAAGGACCATTAGTAAGAGCAGATTCAAAATGGAATGACATTTATCCAAGAGTATCTAATGATTCAAAGTTTTTGAATATGTTGGGTCGAAACGGCTCCAATGCATATGATCTTTTTTTGGATGTTGTTGAGGAAAAAAAGAAATTAATTGATGCTCTTAGATCGATTGCAAACCAAGTTCTGATTGACAACGGGTTTAATTGGTCCAATGATGAATCTAAAAAGAATGAACAAAAAGCCATTGTCAAGCAATATCTTGTCAATGATATAAGATTGCGTGATAGTGCAGATGAGATAGATATGGAATTAATAATTGAGTCCTTGTTTAGAAGCTGGAATGAAAAAGAACTTGAACAACAAAAGTTAACTCGACATATTCTAGAACAAAAAAGTCGTTATTTTAAACTTATGTTGGAAAGATTGTCTGTAAAACACCCAATTATCAGCACAGATACTTATTCTAACATTCAAAATCTTATCAAAGGGACTTCAGAATATGTTGCACTGGGGGACGATGATTCAGTAAGAGAGAAACTTTTAGTTGAGTTTCAAGAATTTTTGAAGAAAAAACCTAAACAGTACAATAAATTTGAATCTTCTGCATCTATATCAAAGAAAAGAACACTAGCAATTGTTAACGAACTAGATTATTAGCAAAAAGAAGTTTTTGATACGAGAGAAAAAGCATAGTGGTGAGTAGCACTTCAATTATTTATAATTCTATTACGTTATATACACATACATATTTTAAATAATATAGTATGATTGGATGATAATTTTAGCTTGATAGATGATTATTCTGAAGAAAATAAAGAGCTCAAAGCAATCATACCCATCAAACCGTATTTTGCATACTTATTCTCTGAAATCCAAATAGTCACATAACCTACTTTTGGTAAATAACCTTTCACGGTTCCTACTATATCAGTTTGCTTATCTAGATAAATGTTTCTATTAGCATATAGCGAGATATCATTACCGGCATTGTTATCACCTTTAGTCAACAGCAATTGTTTATTATTATCTTCAGATTGTGAATGATGTTCTCTTAGCACCCTATGGACTATAGGAATGCTCTTATCCGACTGTTCATAGACCACAATGTCACCCACTTTATTCAATTCGTTTCTATTCCATAAAAACAAAACATCACCTCTCTGGAAAGCAGGTTCCATAGAACCTGAGATAACAACGACAATTGGGGAATGCGAATTGGTCACGATTGAAAGACCTTTCCAAAGCATATACGTCGAAGACAGTATGAAGCAAACGTTCAAAAATCTTACCAGTTCCAATCGTAGATTCATAGTAAATGCCGGGATGGTATTGCCAGACTGCTTGTATATATATCTGTGTGTTTCGATATTTTGCTGGTGGCCTTAGCAATTCTTGCAACTGAGCATCGACGGCTCGACTTAAACCACAACTGCACCTTTGTTCCACCCCCCAACATTAGCAAGCAAGTGTCACCTCCAGCCTCTCAGGATCTCATTCTTCCATCGTCCACAATTCCAGAACTCATCGTGTTCGTTACAAATCCTTTCGTTCTGGTGAGGTCCTTGGAAGGCCTCGTCGAGAGGTTCGGAAAAGAGCGGCCGGGTGATGCAGTGGGCGATGCTCAATAAGGGTCTAGACCTGCCATCGATGATTATGGAAGAGGTGCAAGTGCAAGGTGCAATGAAGGTGTGAACACAAGAGGTGTTGGTGGGAAGAGGTGCCGATTGGGGTGCTGAAGTTCCTGATTCTGGGTATATAAAGGAGGACGATTCGACAGGAGAGTGGGCTGTTTGAGAGGCTCAAGAAACTGGAAAAAGAATCAAGACAGCGCAATACATTGAAGTACAAGACAGTACAATACAATACATTAAAGTATAAGACAGAACAGAATAGTCACAGACATTATGTCCATTCAAACCACAAACTTGTTGAAAGTTAGCGAATTGCCTTTATCGCAAATCCATAGGCCAATACAGCCGGTGCTGGACTACCAGAAGATCGATGCCATGGTGTCGACGTACAAGGGAAAGCCTGTCGCATCGAAAACTTGCTCATTAGAAGATGCAGAGACTTTCAAAGATGGTAAGTTGCCCCCAATCGATGTCATGAGTGTGCGTGAGAAAGGCCAGAACTATTACTTTGCCTTCGGTGGGTGCCACAGATTCCAAGCTTACGACAGGCTTGCCAAGGAGTCCTCTGAAAACGACGTGATGGTTCGTTGCAAGATCATTCCAGCCACAAGAAAACAATTGAGATTATACGTTGGTTCTTCAATCGATGAGATGTTTGAAAGTGTGGGAAACGCCAACACTCCCCAACAGTGAGCCCAAACAAGTACCTGCCATCAAAGCATCCTAAAACAAAACGGAAACGAGATGTAGAGTTCCGATTCTCCAATCAGAATGTATGTGACTTGGCTAGCAAGACCAATACGCTGGAACAAATGTACACCATCCTCAAGTTCAATGAACTGTTGGGCCTATGATGCTACTTTCGATTGCAACTCGATCACCAGTGATTTTTTAGTAAATAGACACACCTGGCTCGGAACAGAGCAATTTATCAGATACGTAATTATCCATATCATATAATACAATATAATACAATATAATTACCTTTACCCAAGTCGTTACATCTTATTCTCATGTTCACTTCGTTTAAGGCTTTTAATTGGCTCATTACCCGAAGGCCTTACTTCAAAGTTACAGCAATTCTAAAGGAAATCAGCCAATAATCTTTAAAGGATTAACCTATAACCAACCGTTCAACAAGTATAAATGAAAGGAATAAAACTGTTTTAACAACTATTCTAAGATTTTTAAGATTGTTCCGAGATTACAATTATTCTGATCTTTAATAATTGTGAATGTTTGTTCAAGTCTGGCTCTAGAAGATAGAAAACCAATCTATTGATTATATCATTTCAATTCCAAAAATATCAAATAAACAGCAACTATGTTGTCAAGAGTCGCCAGAAGATCATTCTCATCATCAATTATCAATCCTTATAAAGTCACCGTTCTAGGTGCTAACGGTGGTATTGGTCAACCTTTATCGCTGTTACTAAAATTGAATGATAAAGTTACGGATCTAAGATTATATGATTTGAGGGGTGCTAAAGGTGTAGCCACTGATTTATCTCATATTCCAACCAATTCAACAGTTAAAGGTTTTACACCAGATAAAGTCGATTCGGTAAGTAGTGGTTTATCTCATGCTTTGGAAGGTACTGATGTTGTTATTATTCCAGCAGGTGTTCCAAGAAAGCCAGGTATGACAAGAGATGACCTTTTTGCAATCAATGCGGGAATTGTTAGAGATTTAGCTACTGCTGCCGCAGAAAACGCCCCAAATGCTGCTATTTTGGTGATTTCAAATCCAGTTAACTCAACTGTTCCTATTGTTGCCGAAGTATTGAAGCAAAAAGGTGTTTACAACCCAAAGAAATTGTTTGGTGTCACTACTCTTGATGTTATCAGATCTTCAAGATTTATTTCCGAAGTTGTCAATACTGACCCAACTACCGAGAAAGTTGAGGTTGTAGGTGGCCATTCTGGTATTACAATTATTCCATTATTATCAAAGACAAAATATTACCAAAGTTTGTCCCCTGAAGAAAAAGCTAACTTGATTCGTAGAATTCAATTTGGTGGTGACGAGGTCGTAAAAGCAAAGGATGGTGCTGGTTCGGCAACTTTATCCATGGCTAGAGCAGGTGCTAGATTTGCAGACTCCGTTTTAAGAGGTTTTGCTGGTGAAAAGAATGTTATAGAACCTACTTTCGTGGATTCGCCATTATACAAGTCAGAAGGAATCGAATTTTTTGCTTCCCCTGTCACCTTAGGCCCTGACGGTGCTGAGAAAATCCATGAGATTGGTAAAATTTCAGCTGAAGAACAAGAAATGTTAGAAAAGTGTAAGGAAACTTTGAAGAAGAATATCGAGAAAGGTGTTGCTTTTATCAACAAACAATAGACATTCTCATCCTAACCGTTTATTTATTAATATTCTGATATATAGAGTAAACTTGTGTATTTACAAACAAATAATGTTTAAATCTATAAAATAATTATGCCCATTACTTCTTGAGCAATATGCAGAGTTCTCGGTTTGTCATGCTTATGACTAAGTCTATATAAATGTCCAAAAGAAGATCAGTCTTCGTCACTTGAGTGAACAGTATCGCTATTATCATTTCTCAATTTAGCAACTGGAATATTCAAAAGTGATATCTTTCTACTAGAACTAGGGATTGAACTTCCTGCTATGTTTCCAGTATCAAGTTTATGCAATATTGGTCTTTCTTTTGATACATCAGCGTTATCATTTTGTGTGGTGACCCCATTAGGAGCAAGAGGTGAGTGGATGGAATCTTCGCTTCCAAAATTTTTGTTGTAATAAATGCTACGGTTTGATTTCAATGCAGGCAATGGGGTGTGATTACTAGTAATCAATGAATTGTATATGTTTGAAACATGTTTCAGTTTTTTTGAATCTGAATTACTTGTGTAGACATCCTTATTTGCAAATGTGGATTCTTTATCAGACTTCTGTGAATTAAGGTATTTGCTGAAAAGATTCGTATTGCTATTACTTCTATATATTGTCTGGGTCAACTCATCATGGTTACTAGTTAGTTGATTATCTTCATTTCCTCTTATTAAATTTAAACTTTTTCGTGGGGAAGGGTTGTAGGAAGAAATTGTTGTTTGCTTATCTATCTGTAATGCATTAGCATTGTGATATTCTGTGTTTGTGATTGAATTAGAATTTTTGTTGGGTACGAAATGATCCCTTTTTGAAAAGCTTTCTCTCCTACTCGTTTTAGAACCACCCTTCCCAAAGCCATGTTCTGCTGGATTTAATAATGAGGTAAAACTAGCAGCTCTTGTTATTGGTGACTTTATGTTAGCTTTATTCATGAATTTTCCGGCATTGTTTATATTTAATCCTGATGCTACAACCAAATCTTCGTTACTTCCCTTGTTCCCAACAACATTGTTGCTAAGAGATGTTGTGATGTTGTTAGCAATGGAAGCTCTTCGGCTATTGGATATTCTGGATAAATTATTCAAAACATTGGCTTGTGAATATAATGAGACAGTTGGTGAATTTATGGAATATATAGGGGAAGGGCCGTCTTCGAATGTTTGTTTAGAAGGTAACACAGGTGTTCTAAATGATTGATAACTAGGTATTCTAGTTATTCCTGAAGCTTGTACTTCTTTCAGTAGTGTTTTGTAAAGTTTTTTGAGTTCAAAATTCATAGCTACATCACTTGGTTTCCAACCATCCTTATTTCTAACTTGTTCATCTTTACTATTACCTTCTAAAATTAGTATTCGAAGACAATTAATGCTTCCATATTCTAAACAAATATGCAATGGAATGTCACCATTATCGTCTGCTATTGATAATTGAGCACCTACACCAACCAATAAACTCAAACATTGATTGTAATCGTGCATGCATGCAATGTGGGCTGGGGTTCTACCAAAATTACCTTTCTTGTTAATAAATTGAGGGAAATACTGTAATAACAAATGAGTTGTCTGTTCGTGGCCATTCATTATAGAAAGATGTACACAAGTATCTTGATCAAAGGTCTTCAAAATTTCATGTCTATCATGGCCCATTTGTATTAGCAATGCGCATACCAAATATCTACCATAAAATGAAGCATAATGTAATGAAGACCAACCGTTTTCTGGATTAATGTTTATTAATAAGTCTGGAAATCGCCGAAGAAGTCTTTTTACAATAAGTATATTACCATCGATGATCGCCTTTCTTAGTCTTATTGATGGATCAGGTAGCATAGTAAGTGTTAGTGTGTGTGTCTTTGCAAAAAAAATGCTTTCCAATCCTGATAATTTATTTGCTTGGAAGAACAGAAGTTAAAATATTAAATTTTTTCACTGGTAATCTTCAAGTTTTGATCATCTCCAGAAAATGCTTCTTGGCATCAAGGCTTGGCAAAAGATATATTAGTGAAGTAAATTTTCTGTTCCTTTTGTTCCTAATAAAGGTCTTTATTATCATTTTCCAAACTTTTTTTTATCTTCGAAATTTGAATTCCGAAATATTCAGCTGAATCAGAAATCAATTAACAGATACAAAAAAGATTGGATCTAATAATAAGATTGCCAAGAGGTCTAAGTGGTTCAAGAAAAGTAAAGTATTTTATTAACAGGAACGTTTGAAAACAGTTATAGTTTATTTGTAGAGAGTACCAGGATCTGAAAATGTCGTTGGTTGTTGTAAATTACAGATTTAATCATTTTAAAACTAAAATATCGAGAAACTCGTCATTAAGCGAAATTCTCATTGGTATATTGAAGCATTTTAAGCTATACGAAAATGATTCGAGCATAGACAAGTGGTATTTAACTAATTCAAATATACCAGTTGCATTAGATATACCGTGGGTACTACTAAATTTACCGCCAGGCGTCAAACTTGATTTGGTGATGAAAGATTTGACAAATAATGTAACAGAACCAGATTATAAATTGATAAAAATTAGGTTTCAAATTCCAGGAAAGGAGTCTCTTACTACTAGCATAAATAATTTACAAAACTTACAAAAAGTCATGGACACATTAGCAGAACAAAATAACTGGATATACGATAAAGACGCCACAACACTGCAGGTATTCTCGAAGGTGATTAGTTACAAAGATTTAAGTAAATATACTTTGGAATCATTAGGTATCGATGTTCCAACCTCCTTTAGATTGAATTTGAAATGTAAAAATGATATAGAAAAAAAATCTGAAGAAAAACCCCAAGAGAAGGTTGATTCAAATGCAGTAAAAATGCTTAGTGTCAAACAAGAAACTGTTGATCAGAAATTACAAGTAAAGCCTGCTTATAAACTGCACGAGCCTTCTGTTTATATTCCATCCAATAGCACATATCTGGAGAGAGTAGAAGCAGAGGAAACAAGTGATAAAGATGATTACACTTTGACAGTCGAAGATGCTAAAAGATATCAGGAAGCACTATCCAGAAAAACAGGCACATATGGTGGACAAATGCTAACTAAGCGTTTGAGGGAAAAGTTAGATCAACAATTAATAGCTAAACGGGAATCTATTGAAGTATGCACAATTAGAATTAGATTTCCCGATAGGTCAAATCTTGAAATTGTATTTAAAACAAATGACACAGCACACACTGTTTATGATATTATATCCAAGAATTTATTCAAGAGCGATATTAAATTTGCATTGTACACATCTCATCCAATGAAATTAATAAATGACGACAAAAAAGAACTATTAAAAGATTTAGGATTTACTTCTAAAACCTTATTGTTGTTTAAATCAGAATACAAAGGTCAATTCATGAAACAAGAACTATTAGATGTCGCAAAAGACATTACTGAAGCTGATGATATAAGTACTGATAGAAAGTATCAAAAAACAAACTTGGAAAGACTTCCTAAAGAGATTGCGTCAGATGGAACATCGAAGTCCATAGGTAAAAAATCGTTTGGTTCTGATAAAGTTCCAAAGTGGTTTAGAACCACCAGTAAGAAATAAGATGTATTTTCTGTAACTCTATAATTCATATTAAGTAATATAAATGAAAATATTTTAACTATTTACAAGTTTTAAAATGGAGTTTATACCATTGTCATCAATTTTAAAATCTTTAAAAATCTGTTCTAGATCTTGGGCCAAAGTGACATTTTCTTGTGAAAATTTGTTCAAACAAATGATTTCGTGAATAATTGATTCTGTTGAATACTTTTCTTCTTGAGGCCTGAATAATATTTTTTTATCTTTTATCATTTGCGTGACTTTTAAGGTTGCTTCTGAAATTCTTTTACTGTTAATTTGACCGTGGCTCTCTGAATTATAACCTGAGAATTTATCAATGTATAAAAATTCGAGACCTTTCAAAATAAAGAGTTTGGATTCAGCAGCCAATTCTACTCCGTATTTTTGATTTATAAAATATATGATTCCAGCTAATCCAATCCAATCTCTGGAAGCAACATATATTTTAACTAATAGTTTGTAAATTGGTACATTTATCAAAAACAGATCATCCTCACACATGATTGAAAACAGATCTCTGTGAGAATATTGTGGAAAGTTAAATGTTTTAGCTTTTAAATGCGTAGCCATAGTATTCCATGTATAGTTGTTAGATTTAGGGTTTATTATTTCATTTCTGGAAAAAATTAGTTTATAATGTTTTAAGTAGGTTTTGCATATTTCAATGTATAAGGGAATCGTAATTTTTTTCTTAGTGTAGAAATCTGAAAACACGTCTTTTTTGGCATCGTTTTCAATTTTATCAGATAATAGCTGATTTATGATTTTGAAACTATTGTTGAAATCATTAGTATAAAGATAGCATCGTAATAATTTCGTTATAAAAGTTGATGTCAAAGGAACATTTTTTTTTATAACTACTTCAACCAATTCAGATATTTTTTTGGAAATCTTCGAAGTCTTTTTCGAACCTTTCTTGCATCTATCAAAGAAGTAGTCGAGAAAAAGCGAGTAGTGGGTATCGTTTGGATAATTCACTTTATTCTTGTCTTTCGCATTGGTTTCGTCGCTAATTTTTTCCATTTTTTGTATAAGCATTTGTGCTTTATTGTACTCGTTATTCTTTAACAAATATTTCAGAATAGAGTATAACTCTGAAGATGTTGAGATTTGTTTCATACCATTGGAATCAGTAAAATAATCAAAAATTAAGTTAGTCAACATGGGATACTTCAATAAGGATTCGAAAGTTGCGTAGCATAGTTCTGGGTAGGATTTTGTTTTATTGACTTCAGTTTTGTTTTCCTCAAGTAAATTTTCAAAGTGATCAAAATATTTCAATTTAGGCAAATCAAGATTTTTACAATGGCTTTTTAAATCTTTAACAAACTCGGAGCTTGATTCTAACAAATTCAGTTTAATCGATTTAGCCAAGTACTTCAAATCAGCATCAGGGAATTTATTTGATATAATTATTGTGTTCAAAATATCAAAGATTAAGTTTGCCCTTTTTTTTTTTGATAGATATAATAATATTTTAGCAATATCAGAAATAGTAAACAGCTGTCTTTCATTTAAATAGTCATAAGCTTGTGATTCGGAATTGAAGTTCCTAGTTGTGTCATTTTTGGAATCTTTAACACAATCCATTCCTGTATATCCTTGAGTTTCAATCATGGATAGAAATCTTCTAATTAACATATCGACACTGCTAGAATTATTTACATGATACTTTTTTTTGATAATTGAAACCATAATCTTTGGAGGTAAATAAGGGTATAACTTAAATTTGTTATCCATTTCAATTAACAGTCTATCGAATTTTTTTAAAGAATTGCTGCTTAAGTAGATCATAAGACCTAGTTCATACCACCATCTTTCAGGACATTTTTCTTTGTAAGATTCAAATAAAGATATAGCTTTTTTAAAGTTTCCATAGTTTATTAATGTATTGATATAAAAGGATTCATTGACTGGATCTAATCTAACTTTATTTGTGGAATAAAGTAAATTACCAGATAAATAGATACCTTTCGTTTTCAAGACCTCTGATGGTAATAATTTTGACGCCTCAAATATCCTAACTAATTGTTCAATTGTTATTGGTAATGCTGAAAATGGTGTACTAACACTTTTCTGCTGAAGGTTAACTAAAATATCCAAAATGAATCTAAAATTATTGAACAATTTGGTGTCTGGTTTTTCCAATTGTTTTGACATGATCAATTCTTGAAATAATGCAGTGGACTCTTCTCTTTCTGATTCGATCAGTTTGGTTTGATTCTCTAATCTGGATAATTCAAAACCTTTGGGTCCAAGTTTTTGATATTGGTCAATTTCAATTTCTGATTCTTCCAATAAGAAATTGAAAACTAATGTAAATTTTTCGTCTTGATTGGTGGTTGCTTTCAGTGATTGTTTTAATCTATTGAAATTGTTGGAGCTTCTATTATATGAAGATTTTGTAAATTCCAAATAATCTATGACTGCATCATTAATAGAATCATTTGAGTTATTAATACTGTTATTAGATAACGGAAGTGTCATTTTTTTTCTCAAAGTATTTTCAGTGAGATTATTTGGAATTGTTTTGATATTAGATTGATCGTTGACATGACTAGAATATTTTGAATCTTTAGTTCTAAATATATGAGATGCAAAATCAGTTTTTTTTAATCTATAATATCTCGATTGAGGTCGCAGGGGCAGTTTCAATTTTGTGAGTTTTAGCATTTGTTAAATCAATATTATTATCCAATGATTCAATTATCCACAATGCAAATCGAATTCAGTTTTACCTAAGTGTTATCATAATAAATTTTTTGTTTCTTTATATGACTGTTTTCAAAAGAAGTGATATTATCACAGTTTTTTCGAAGCCATGTTGTTATGTTCATCTTAGTTAATTTTATGACAGTTGATGATTTTATTCTTCTATTCTTTTGTTTTTTGTTACCTAACAATGAAATTTTCAAGTTTCGAAAATTATGAAGAAACGCTCTCCGAACTTAACTCGAGAAATGACTAGATTCGAAAAAGAAAAGAAAAGATTCTGATATAGACCAATACGAAGAAAACTTCGATGAAATTATTGAATGTAATCAAGCTATTCAATGCTTGAAACATCCATCAGAAAATAAGCAAAAGTTTGCAATTTGATTCATCTTCTGTTCCCTCGTATATCTTTGTTGAGACTTTAATATATCAAATTTTGTGTTTTTGAACAATGGCGTCACAAAATAAACACATCTTCGCAAGATTCCAAAAGCACAAAGTTTTATAAAGAATAGCACCACATTAGTCATTTACATAATTTGAATTCTTTCCCTAAAAATAAACATTTTGTTTATGTTTGGAAACCGTGGAATGTTTCATTACTTGATAAGAAAACTTTTCCTGACAAAATGTTAAATTCTGCCTCTTCTTTTGTTTTCGAGACATATAATTGAATGTTTTTTTTTGTTCAACACCTCATCTTCCCTATTCCAGAACAAATAAAAACAAACTGAGCTTACCGTAATATGATTTCTTGTGTGAGATGACACCTTGTAAACTTGAATTAAAAAAACAACATTTAAAAAGTAATACCCATAATACTACAATTTTTTTGAAAACAGTTGCTTATTTATATGAAACGAGAATAAAAAAATATGAGAACACAAATCTAAAGCACCCCCCCCCCCCCTTAACAAGAGTGTTTTTTTGAAATGTTGGGGAAAAATGAGGATCATTATTTCACATTTAATTAAAATGAGTGGCAACGTTTTTGTGTCACTTGGTATGTGTGATTTGCTTTTTGCCGCCGTCATTAAACACGAAATGACTTGGCGAGTGTGTTCGGGTAAGCAGGTTTTTTGTTGGAAGAGGGCATTGAGTTTTTTCTCGTTTTTTTCACGTTTCAATTGAAAAATATTCATGATGTTGTAAATGATGCGATGAGATGAAAAAAGAAAAATTTTTTTTCACAGAGTTGTTAATATTATTTCATGATATATAAACTCAAGCAATTTATCTCTGATTTCAAAGTACTTTTTTACCACTATTATTTATATATATACATACGCACATATATATATATTAGTTGTCAATTCATTCTTAAATATTATTCTTCTTCTAAACGATTGCTGTTTCAAGTTAAAGGAAGAGTAACAGATTTCATATTATACAATGTCCCAAGGTACTTTATACGTTAACAGTTCTCCAAGATCGATCGTCCCAAAGATTGTTGTCGAATCTTTAGGTTTAGATGTTAACATCGAACAACTATCATCTGCCACCGATGCCTTCACTGCTAAATTTCCAATGAAGAAGTTTCCAACTTTCGAAGGTGCCACCGGTTTCAAGTTACACGAAGTTATCGCTGTTTCTCAATATTGTATGTTATAAGATATTTTTATAAAATTTTTTTTCTGTTTTATTTTTTTGTTGACTGTTCAATTTTTATATTTTTTTTTCCATGCAGTTTTGAACTACGTTTTATTATTATTTTTTTTACAATGATGAGAAACATGTTATTATTTTTTACAGTTATCCCTGTCTGAATGGGTGTATATTGGTAATATCACATATGTCGATAATATTTATTCTGAAGTGAAAAAAAACTAATAAAAAATGTTTTTGCAAAACTGAAGTCTCAAAATAAAAAAGTACAGCTAAAAAAATTATGAGTATTTTTGAGATTATTTTACTAACCAAATATATTTCTGATACATTTTCATTAAATATGCTTTACTGAATTATGTTGGAGTTGCTTTAAACAGTAATTGAATTATCCGATGACGAAAAAGCCAAGAACACTTTATTAGGTGCTGACATCAAGGAACGCGCTTCCGTTCTTAAGTTAGCTTCTTTTGCTAACACTGACGGTTTAGGAAGTTTTAGTACCCCATGGTTAATGGCTAAAAATATCATTCCATTCAACAAAAAAATTTCCGATGAAAAGACTAACCAATTCAAATACTATGCTAGTGTTTTTGACAGAAAATTAAGAGATCAAACTTTCTTAGTTAACGAAAACATTACTTTGGGTGATCTTTTCACCGTTGTTTTATTTGGTTTTTCTTTTACCACTATCTTAGGTGCAAAGGAAAGAAAAGAATATCCAAATTTAGTTAGATACGTCAACACCGTTTTAGCTTCTAAATATTTCAAGAACGAATTGTCCAACTTCAAATTTATTGAAACTGCTATTGCCTTTGTTCCACCAAAGAAGGAAAAGAAGGAAAAGAAGGAACAACCTGCTGCTGCCAAGAAGGAAGAAAAACCAGCCGCTGCTGAACCAGCTCCAGAAAAAAAACCAAAGCACCCATTAGAAGCTTTAGGTAGAGCCACCTTTGTTTTAGATGAATGGAAGAGAAAATACTCTAACGAAGACACCAGACCAGTTGCTTTACCATGGTTTTGGGAACATTACAACCCAGAAGAATACTCTTTATGGAAGGTTGAATACAAATATAACGATGAATTAACTCAAACTTTCATGTCCAACAATTTAGTTGGTGGTTTCTTCAACAGATTATCTGGTTCTGTTAAGTACATGTTCGGTTGTTTAGTTGTGTACGGTGAAAACAACAACAACGGTATCGTTGGTGCTGTTTTGGTCAGAGGTCAAGATTACGCTCCAGCTTTTGATGTCGCTCCAGACTGGGAATCTTACTCTTACAGCAAGTTAGATCCTTCCAAAGATGAAGACAAAGCTTTCATCAACAACATGTGGGCTTGGGATGAACCAGTTATCGTTAACGGCGAAAAGAAGGAAATCGCTGATGGTAAGGTCTTAAAATAATCTAATAGTTGATAAAATTTATAGTTTTATTTAATTCAATGCTAATAACTAATGACTGAATTCACTGAACTCAGAACTAATGAAATCTCAAAAATGTTTTAAGAAAAAAATGTATTTAGACATCTATTTTGAAAAAGTTATCTTTTGATTGTGCATTAACTTCTTTATGTACAGGAAATGAATATATCAATATATAATTGTTGAGTTTTGAAAAGGTAAATTCTTTACCTTTTTACTATTAGTGAATAATGAGATGATATCTACTTCAACTTCTGGAAAAAAACTTTAAGAAATTTTTGTTTCTGCTCTATAGTTAATTTCTTATAGTGCTTATAAGTTGAATCATTGATTAAACTGCATTCTTGAAATAACATAAAAATAGTATCAAGAAAGTGCTCGTTGTCTCTTACAAATTCGATAGAACTGAAAATCCGATTGTTCTGAATAAAGATTTTTTTGATTTGCTTACATGCTGGATTCATTTCAGGTAATCCAAAGTCTTTTAAAACATCTAAAATATATTCTTCCATAAAATGAAAAAATGAGTACTTGAATAAAATTCTATTATTTGTTGCACCATTTTTAATTTTGACATTTTCTAATAGCAAATTCACGAATTCAGTGTCGACTGTTAATGAATTTCTTTGGATAATATTCGAAAGACTGTGAAATGCTCCTAATGCAATTAATTGTTTACTGAATTCATTGATAGTCTCGCTAAATTTTTCTTTTGGTAAATTATACTCAAACAGACCATATAAGGATGATAAATTCATTATGTTGCTTATCGTTTGGTGTTCAATACAAGCTGCTTTAGATATCAATGCTTCTTTTAATCCAAGTAAAATGTCTTCGCCATCTTTTTTCTTCAATATAATATCAATTAATGACGTAAGCTCATTGAAATGTTCACAATTTTCAATAAAATGATGAAAGATTTTTGGTTCATCAATATCGCTAAGGATGAAGGCAATAGGTTCAGAAAGTAGAACATTTTTCGATCTTTTTTCAAGGCTTTTGTTGGTAACAAACTGTACTAATTCTAAGTAACTAATAATAATAGAATCATTAGGTTTATAACCATTTTGGATCAGCCCATTTATAAAGTTATGACTTTTAAGTAAAGAAAAACTTTTAATATAAAAACTTAAAATCATTTGTTTGGTTCCAGGGGAAAAATTCAATAAATCTATTTTATTGTTGAAATTGAGTTCAATATTTTCAAAAAGCTTCAAAATTGAGTTATCCAATCGGTCTGAACTTAGTTTATACGCCTGCACTGTTTTAAACAATTCGATCAATATCCTTTCGAGAACTTGTATATTTTCGATGCCTCGACTAAAGTGGCTCTGCAAAGAATGGATTAGCGCATTGCAATTTTCAACAGTTTTTATATGTTTTTGGAGTAAAAACAAAAAAAGGTCCTCAACAAAAATCTTTGAATTTTCTGATTTACAAAGATCATTAACGGTTGTGTCAAAGTCAAAAACGGAGATTAAAACATTCTGATCATCATTTAATTTATTCACAAGGTTTTCAAGGCTTTTGTATTTGGAGGAATCGATATGAACAGGATAGCTAATAAAAGATGAATTAATATCAACAATGTGCTCCAATTGCTTCGACGATCTATTTTCAAATGCTTTATTGTAATCAATTATCCATTTAGAAACACCTTTAACTGACTTGAATGTCAATTTTGAATTATCGATACGTGTTTCAGATTCTGTTGAAAGGTTTTGTATTGTTGGCACAATTTTTTTACCATCCAATAATTCCGGGTTAACTTCTTTCAAACAAAGCGTCAAAGCTTCAAGCTTTGAAGGCTTATAAAATCCATGGACAATATTTTCGTTGCTTAACACGCTGGTTACATCTTGCTCTTTACCAAAGGTTGAGTATTGTAATCTGCAATTTAATTCATTGATGAATGTTTGTTTTGGGATCAACCTTTTAATTAAAAGACATCGCTCAACTCTCGGCCCATACATAAGAAACTTATTTTTTTCGTTTTATATTTTCTGGAATAACTTAACAACAATCTATATATATATTGAGTCAAAAAAAAATGAATGATTTAATTGTATCCAGAAAGCGAAAGCAATAATATTGGCTAGTGAAATTAGTTGAATTTTAAAATGTAAAGCTTTCAATTATTTTGTTATATTTCTCTGCGACTAATGGATAGAGAGCTCAGTCCGTTTTTGGTCATTAGATTTCAATGAGTTAAAGTACAACTTTATCATAAAATGGTTTTTCATATAATACTTTCTCCAATGTTTAACATGAAAGGAGAACTGTTCTGTTGATAATAAGTATTTGATCTTAAATCGTATGCTCTGTGAACTTTTACAAATTTAATTTTCTAAAGTCCCAAAAATCTCCCACCTGCTTAGAAAAGTAAAAATTTCTTTATCTGATAGTCAAGCACGTGACAAAATATAACATAAGGTGGGAGGTTAAGTAGTAGTGTAAGAATGCATGGGATGTAAAAGGGAAGCATCTTTACTTCTAGTGGATGACATTAAAAACAATGATTCAGCATCTGATATCGACTCAATTTCAACGAGTGAATACAATTCTACAGCATTAGTTTTGTCTGCTTTATTACCATAATATTCATTATTACGCAATGCTTCATATTGAAGAGTGGCGGTATTACGCTTCAACGACCATAGCAAAGAGCTACAAACCGCATTTGCTAATGTCACTGGATATAAATTCCACGCAATCCACGACAATGAATCAACAAACAATAAAGTGTCAATTAATACACATAAAAGGCTCAACAAAAATGTAGGTAAAGACCACAGAGTACAGATCAGGTTAAAGCGGGAGTTGAATTGAAATTTGTGATGGTTCAGCATCAAAGACATTATGAAAAGTATAAATTCAAAAACTAAAGCAATAGGATGCACTACAAGAATTTTTGTAACTCGAACATCAGTGAATGAGGGTAAAAGAAAAGGCGAGTGGGAAGAAGATGAAGGAGGTGGTAGTGGAGTAGAATCAGGAGCAGTGGGGGGATGAGGAGGAGGATTGTGATGATGTCTGTTCTCCTTATTGTCTTTAGCATTAGGTATATGTGTATCATATCCAATTTTTCTTGTAGAACAGTGATGCTCACCAAATTTTTCACACCATCCGTAAACACCAAATAATTTATCATGACTTTTAGCCAAAGTCAAGTTATAAACAATCGGTGCAGTTAAATTTGGTATAATATGGAAAATAAAAGTATAACCCGATAATATCCCAATAAGTATTCTTTTGATAAGTAGTAACTTCATGAATTTATATTAAATACATTGTTAGGATTCGACTATTTGTATTAGAGCAAATAGAATCAACAACAACTAAAAATAACCAAACTCGCAATATACAATACACAGGCAGATTGCTTAGTTTCTTTCTAGCTTTTTCAACGAAGACCAGTGAGTTTGGTAAAGTGGTATATCTAATTTCGAAGAATAATAAACTTATATATGCCTGTCCGGCTGTTCGAATATCTTGAATATATACGAACTTATTTAACTTACAAGTGAGCTGGGCGGTATAATCGTTTGATATATCCAGCATAAAGTTTATAGACTTTATTTATATATTTCCGATTTCCAAGTGAGTTTTGAACTCCCGAGGAATTCTTGAGCGGTTTGAAAAATTTATGAAAATTTTGTAGGTGATGATAGTATTCTTGATTAAACTTTCAAATGAGATGAGATGAGATGAGATGAGATGAGATAGGGTGGACGGGTGACCAGTTTAAATGATATTTAACATTATTTGAAGAGTTCTTTATCATTATATTGACTTGAGACTTTCTCAATATACATATTTCATTATATCACTGAACAAAGTGGATCGACAGTGATCAAAATAAAATTACATGATGAACGAAAAAATTGGTTCAGGTAAGAATGCAAGAGCTACGATAAAGAAAAAAGTACACCCATTCAAAAGAATTAGAAAAGATGTTACCTTCTACGATAAATCAAATAACGGTACAGGAAGGGGAAGTATTGCGGAAACAGAGAATAGAAACTTTAAACATAGTATATTGAAGCAAAGAGCAAATGAGTTGCTTTCAGTCAGGAAAACTTTACCTGTTTATATAAATAAAAATGAAATCATGTCACACATAAATAATAATCAAGTTACTGTACTGATTGGTGAGACAGGTTCTGGTAAGTCTACGCAAATTCCTCAATTTATTTTGGATGAAATATATAAGGACAAAAAGCATGGTTCTATTGGTGTCACTCAACCTCGTAGGGTAGCTGCAATAAATTTGGCAACTCGTGTGGCAAGTGAACATGGATGTAATGTCGGTGATCAAATTGGTTATTCTGTTAGATTTGACAATTCAACATCTGAAAAGACGAGATTAAAATATTTAACCGATGGTATGCTTCTAAGGGAATTAATGATGGATAAATACTTGAAAGAATACAATACCATCATTATTGATGAAGCTCATGAAAGGACTGTTCTAACTGATTTGATTTTGGGATTTCTCAAAACCTTGATAGAGACAAAGAGGAAAGATTTGAAAGTTATTGTAATGTCCGCTACATTACAAGCAGAAAAATTTAGTAAATTTTTTAATGGGGCCCCAATTCTTTTTGTGGAAGGTCGTAAATTCGAAGTCACTCAGTACTATCTAAATGAACCATGTGAAGATATAGTTGATTATATCATTAAGAGTTGTGTTCAAATCAACCAAAGAGAGCAAACTGGTGATATCCTTTGTTTCTTACCAGGTCAGGAAGAAATTGACAAATGTGTAACCGTATTGAATAAAATTGCTGAACCTTTAACAAAAGATGATAAAGTTCCACTATTAGTAGGATATCCATTATATGCAGCTTTACCGCCTGCTCAACAGACCATTATTTTTAATAAATTGAAAGGTTTTAAAAGAAAAGTAGTTTTTAGTACCAATGTTGCAGAAACTTCTGTCACAATTCCAGGTATACGTTATGTGGTCGATTCTGGTTTACGTAAAGTTAAGGTTTGGAGACATCAGTTAGGATTAGCTACATTATTGACTGTTCCAATATCTCAGGCAAGTGCAATGCAAAGAAGTGGTAGAGCTGGTAGAGAAATGGATGGTAAAACTTTTAGATTATACAAAGAAAGCGATTTTGTCCGATTACCATCACAAAGTGAGCCTGAAATAGTTAGAGCAGAAATCACATCTCCTGTATTGATGCTTAAAAGAGCTGGTGTTACTGATATAATCAATTGGACTTGGTTTGAAAACCCTGGAAAGGAGGCTATTGCAATGGCGTTACAAGAACTTTATCAGTTAAATGCTTTAGATAACAACGGTAAGATTACAGAGAAGGGGCAACAAATGTCTTTATTGCCATTACAACCACATTTGAGTTCTGTATTAATATCTGCAAGTAATAAGGGCTGTTTATCACAAGTCATAGATATTGTTTCATGTTTGAGTGTAGAAAACTTGTTATTAAACCCCCCAGCGGAGGCAAGAGATGAAATCAATGAACAGAGACTTTCTTTATGTAATAATGGTTCCAAATATGGTGATCTGATTATGATGAAAGAGCTTTTCGATATTTATTTCTATGAGCTGAGTGGGAGCAACGATGGCAGCGAAAGAAACGAATGGTGTAAGAAACTAGCCGTGTCTCATCGTGGTTTCAAGAATGTAATCAAAATTAGAGAACAATTAAGGATGTATTGTAAAAAATTATTCAAAGATGATTCTAAAAATAAAGAAACAATGAAAGTGAATTTCAATGACGATGGTGAAATAATTGAAGAGAATGAATTCAACTCAACCAAGTTAAAAGGTAACCAAGAAGAAATAACTGCTATATTGAAGTGTTTTTTGACTGGGTTCTCCAAGAATATTGCCATTGGTATGCCCGATAGATCATATAGGACTGTAACAACCGGTGAAACGATTAGTGTACATCCATCTTCAATGTTATTCTTGAATAAAAATTGTCCAGGTATCATGTACATAGAGTATGTTTTCACTACCAAAAGCTATGCCAGAAACGTCAGTAGAATCGAATTGTCTTGGCTACAAGAAATTTTGAATTCTACCCCTGCAGTTAGAAAAGAAAAAATCTAACTGAATAATTTCAGAAAATTGGGTTATATAGTTTAATAAACTCTTTGAGCATCATAACAGAAATTAAATAGATAAATAAAAATCTTATATGTTATTGAAATCTTGAGGAATACTCAAACAAGCCTTATCATCGTTATAGTTAGTACATCTCATGGCCTTTTGTTTTCTGGATTATATGTAATTTGGAAGCCTGCAAAAAATGACTAACCGCTTAAAAATCAGTCATTTGTGCCATTTTTTTGAATTTCTATGAAATTTTATAAAAATTGAAAAATGTTGAAAATTAAGCGATGAGCTGAGTTAGTGTGATACAGGGATATTGGTAATTAAAGTTTGCTTTAAATTATGAGTTTATTAAGATACCATTAGTTGGAGATCTTTATTGAGTAGAAAATTATAAATCTATATAAATGATCGAGTTTTCAACCAATTATTCTAGTTTCAAGAAGCTTTTCATTGCATTTCATATTTTGCAGCATATTTTCTTCGAAAGAGCCAAACAATAGGCTAAAAAAACACACATTTGAACGAGCTTGTCCATAAAAACTGAAAATCCTGCATAACCAACAAATTTGTTTGTATATACTAGAATTGATACTTTAAGACATTATAATGAAAATAGCATCATCCTTACTAAAAAACACTTCAAAAGTAGTAGATAAATATTCTTTATATGTTCCTAAAGAAGGTGTATTCCCTAAAGGTTTCAAAGTTTCGTCTGCTGCTACTGGTGTTAAGAAAAATGGTGCTTTAGATTTGGGTATAATCAGAAACGTGAATAAATCTCGTCCTTCTAATGCCGCTGCTGTTTTCACTACCAATAAATTCAAAGCTGCTCCTGTTTTAGTGTCGAAAAATATTTTGGAAGCTACCGTTGGTAAAGGCATTGATTCAATTGTGATCAATTCAGGTTGTGCAAATGCCGTGACTGGTGAAGTTGGCTTAAAAGATGCTAATAGTATCGTTGATTTAGTCAACAGTAATTTGCACAAAAAAAATTCAACCTTAATAATGTCGACTGGTGTGATTGGACAAAGATTACAGATGGACAAAATTACTAATGGTATTAACAAAATTTTTCTTGAAGATAAGTTTGGCACCGATTTCAATTCGTGGTTAAATATTGCAAAATCGATTTGTACCACTGATACATTCCCAAAGCTTGTTACAAAAAGATTTACATTACCTAATGGTAGGGATTATACCCTAACTGGTATGGCCAAAGGTGCAGGTATGATCTGTCCAAATATGGCTACTTTATTAGGATACATAATCACTGACTTACCAATCGAAAGTGGAGCCCTACAAAAAATGTTAACACACTCCACAAATAGATCATTCAATTGTATAAGTGTAGATGGGGATATGAGTACTAACGATACAATTTGCATGATTGCGAATGGTGCAATTGATATTCCAGAGATCAAGACAAACTCTCCAGAATATGATCAAATTCAATCTCAAATCACTGAATTTGCTCAACAATTAGCTCAGTTGGTTGTTCGTGATGGTGAAGGTTCTACCAAATTCGTAACTATTAATGTCAAAAACTCTTTGAATTTTGAAGATGCCCATAGAATAGCTAAGAGCATTTCAAATTCAATGTTAGTAAAGACTGCTTTATATGGACAAGACGCTAACTGGGGGAGAATTTTATGTGCGATCGGGTATACAGAGCTGAGTGATTTGAAATCATTGGATATTAATAAAATCAACGTAAGTTTTGTTTCCACTAACAAGTCTGAGCCAAACGAATTAAAATTGATTGTAAACGGGGTTCCACAATTAGATATTGACGAAGAGTTTGCATCAAAATTATTAGCATTGGAAGATCTAGAGATTTCTGTTGATCTGGGAACTGGCCAAGAAACAGCACAATTCTGGACTTGCGATTTATCGCATGAGTATGTTACCATTAACGGGGATTACCGTTCTTGATTCGAATAATAAACAATAAGTACAATTCACCAGCTGAAGTTTAATATTATCCGAAAAAGTAAACTAATCATGTCAATAAAGTAAAACTTTTGTGGACAGTTTAGATTTTATTGATAATTGCAGATGAACAATAAAGCAGCTTTATTTATTTTATATTGTCAGATCTTTTGTGTTTTGAATTATAACAACCATAATATTTCGATTAAAATCAAGTACTTTCCCATCTATATGCAAAAGTTGTGTATTATAATATTTAAGACTATATACTTGTAAAATTGGGTGCATGTTATGTCTTTCAACGTTTAGTACGTACGGTTGGTAAAGTACTGCAAAAATTTCATGGGCTTATTTTACTAGCAACAAAAAACTGACAATAAAGTCTGAATACACTTTAGAATACATTTGAATTAAACCTCGATATAGTTTTATTTTCTATCAAAAGTGTTTTTATAGTATATACTTGATAAATTAAAGATTCATTAAATGAATTAAGATTTTGTATCTAAATTCAAAAGAAATGTCGATAATACAGAGTCGAATATGAGGCAAACTCTGAGCATCAATTACATTATTTTGAAATGCATTGACTACTTTGATAATAATTGAGTTAAAGGAATGTCTAGCTCTTCGATAACTTTTTCTTCGGCATCTGGCATGTCCATTAAGCCAAAAATGGCAATTGTAATCAAACCTAAAATACCAGCTAGACAGGAGAAAACCATTGCTACAATACCTTTTCCGGTAAATCCATTAGGAATGGACTTTGGTTGAACATTTTGACCAACTAAATCTGTATAATTAACCGCATTTGCAGCTGCATTTCCATGATACATAACACCAACACTGTTACAGATATCAATGCTATTTTGTGTTAAAGCCTGAGAAGAAGTAGACTGTATACCTGCAGGATCTTCTATCAAAACAATAGCTAGACCTTGAATTGTGTGCCATTCGATATGGCAATGGAAGAACCATACACCTGGGTTATCAGCTTTAAATCTAATAACAAAATTTGATTGAGGATTGACATAAATCGTATCTCTCATCATTGGATATTGAGGAAAATCACTAACATCTGAATCATCAAAAGGATGAGGTTCTTCTCCTGCATCAGCATCATAGGCACGATCTCTCCAAATAGTTTGAAAGGTATGACCATGCAAGTGGAATGGATGCTTACCAGTATCTAGGTTGTTAAGAACAATATCAACGATTTGATCTTTCTCTAAAACAAAAGAATTTGTGTTTGAACCATAAACAGCTGGATTTGTAGCTTGATCACCTGCTGATAAAACTGTCATTAGCGCTGGTACTTTTGGTGATACATATGAAATGTCATTGAAGAAAGCATAGTTGATACCATCTATCAAATTATCCATTTTCAGATCCAAAGTAATCCTATAATCAGCTTCATCATAAAGTTCAGTTCTATTTAATGGCACTAGATAGAAATCATCAAGGTAATCATCAATGGAGTCTACGAAATTTTCCGAAGGTTTTTCTGCATCGTCATTATACATAAGATAAGAAGTTGCATTCAACTGTAATTCTGATGGGATAAGATCCAGCATTGTATCATCAAATTTTTGCATTATGGCAAAATTTTTAGAAGTATCATTTTTTGTAGTTAATAAGAAAGAATAACGTTGGGCGATAGTAACATATAACATATCAGTGGTGTTTCTTTCTGTATAAACACCATCAACTTCAACTATCGTCATGTCATGGTCTTCTATCCAAAAATATTGAGAAATAAATCCACCAGTATTGACCAACCTTACCAGATACGTTTTGTCTGGCTCCACATTCCATGTTAAATTCATTGTATTATTAATGATCAAATTTTGTGGGATAGGTTCAGCACCCGTTGGATTAAACAAGCTCATAAACTTAGGCAATAATTCATTACTTGTTTGATGATACCATTCACCAATTTCCAATGTAACTTCCTCATCGTATTCGTATGGGAAGTTTTTATTATTTTCACCATCTTCAATTATAAATTTCCCTTTAAAACCATCTTGGTATTGCCCAGCAGTATGTGAGTGATACCAGTAAGTACCAACGTTACCATCAACAGTGAAATTATAAAGCATAGTATCACCAGGGGCAATTGGACATTGTGTCAAAAATGGAGGACCATCAAATTGATTTTGACCTTGTAGAAATAAACCATGAACATGTAAAGTTGTATTTGCATCTGTGAAACCGTTTGTCAAATAAATCTCGACACGGTCACCAGTACTCACTCTGACATCTGGCCAAGGAAATTCGCCATTACAGGTAATAACTTCTCTTTCCTTCACACCATCGACATTGTAGGTACCCCAACCGGTTGTCCAATTATATGTATGAGTCTTTGCTAAACAAAAAGATAGTATAGAGAAGAAAAAAAATAAATGAGTTAACATGTTTGCATACATCGTGATATATATATGCGTCTTAAACAACTGTATATAAGACAATTAATTAAGTAACGGTTTTCGAATGTTGTAATAGACACACAAACAATTTTTTTGATTGAGTGTAATTAGGAATAACTTAATTCAAGATCTTGATAAATGAGATGAGCCTTAATCAATGAGATTGGGAAACAAACATTGTCACTTATATATGAATATATATAGAGATTTCCTGGAAAGAATTTTATTTTTTTTCTTCTAGTTCGAATAAAATAAATTCACAACCAATACTAACTGTAAACTATGAATTTGTATAAATCAATGACAATTGTATCGAAGTTCATATATTTGACAAAAGTTCCACCTTAAGTTTTAACTAATTTGGAAAAAAGGTGAAAGATGAGATGATAAAGAAACGAATGCACAGATATCTAGTTGAAGTACGAACAGCAATAAAACTTCCTTCAGTTACATAATTAAGAATCATTACCGATTGGATTCAACAACAATAAAATAAATGTTAGCAACAAGAGAGTTGTCACAAATATAGTTATATAACATGGAAATAAAACGGCACTGTATGACCGAAACCCATAGGGTGATAACAATTGAAGCATGAAGTACAAATGGCTTCTAGCAGAAATGCAACTATAACATTTTATTAGCGACCAAACTGTTGCGACAGAATGAATTGGAAAAAGGTTCTCAGACGAAACATCGTTCTTGATACTGCCAGTTCAATTGCATTCAACAATCACAGGTAACTAATATGAATTACACTCAGAACAAGACCAATAAAACTTACAACGTTTTGTCAGTTCATGTACAACAGTCATGACAGAAGCAAAAAAAACTATTAATTAAAAAACACATAAGATGTGTATTGCTTGTTACATACATCCTTATATCGCTACAAGAACTTTCGAACAGAACCTCATGTTCCACCACAAAGTTATCTGTTCAGGCAACTGTAAAACTATGTCTGTTCTTTCCACATCAAACAACTCGAAGGAAACAACAAAACTTTATCTGTTTAACATTTTTCAGTACTCTGCAGCTCTTATGATTATTTGTCAAGGCTGTATCTCGATCTCATCTCATCTCATTGGTGTTAGTTGATATTAATTTCCGAAATTTACACCCAAATTACTTCCTTTTTCAATACTACAAAGCGATAAAAACGAACAACAACGTCAAACGCTTACTCAATGATAAGGTGTTACAAAGATAGAGATAACATGAAAATAAATATATGAAATGAAATAAAATAAAAATTTGTTCTGATGTTCTTTAGTGTTTTCCATTTGGGTAATTACATGGTAAGTGATTTTAATTCAAGCGACTCTAAAATGAAGTATATAATAATTTGAACAGTTGGTTTGAAAGAAACAACAGAGTGTTTCTTATTGCAAGTAGCACCTCAAACTGAACGATTCTAGACAAAAGTTTTGGGTCTTGAGGTTTTCGTTTTCGTTTTTGTTTTGGCATCTTGCTGTTTTTCAGGTTTATAGTAGTTCTAGAATTTCGAAATCGTTTTCATCAAAATAAGAGCATAATATGGTACGATCATTGAATCTTGTGCCAGCTAATTGTTTCATTGCAAATTTGGAATGACTGGTGTCTTTGAATAATAGATAAATGTTTCCCACATTTTCATTCAAATGTTCAAAGTTCAATAAATAGTTTGCGGTTGGCTGAATTATTTTAATCATTTCAAGAATGTCTTCTTCATTATTGAATTTTTCGTAGATGGTATCTTTAATTTCTTCTATGAAATCAACGTTTTTCAAATCTAATGGATCAACACAATTGAAGAGTACTAATGCTTTTGATTCATCGTTAATGTTGTTTGCTACTAATTTAGGAAATGATTGAAACGTGAAAGCGGTTGGTTGTTGTATATAACTTGATTCGTTTGGTTTATAGATCATGAAATTTTCTTTCAATTTTGATTCGATTTCTTTGGTAGTTGCATTGAGTTTTATGAAGATAGTGTTTGTAAACTCCTTTTCTCCTTCCTTCATGCTTTCTTCGATGGAACCTAAAGATGGTGGTGGTGGTGGTAATACAGGCGTCGAGTGTGATCCATCATTATCAGATGAAGTGACAATTTCATCTGTATTGAGTTCACCTTTGCCTGCTGATAAAATTTGATCATTAATAGTTCTGAATATCGGTTTGATGTAGTCCACTTTCTCTATAATATTTTGATCTTGGAGTTTATTTTTGACCAATTCAACAATTTCTTCAAGGTTGTCATTTCCACTCGAAAAATCTTGCAAACATATTATGTCTTTGGAACATAACTCATTAGTTGGCTCTTGCTGGTAAACGAAACCACCTGGTCTTGACCATTTTATATCATCTGTCACTAAATTTAATTTTTCATTAATGTACTTTTGGCAACCTAAAATAATAGTGCTAGCTTCCATGCAATCAAATTCTAACACAAGAGTGTTTGAATTGTTTCTAATTTCTTTTAGTTCATACTCATCATTACTATCATTAATTATTTCCTTGACAACTTTGTTTAACTCTCCGAGAAGACTTGGAGACACTAGAGTTTTGTTCTTAAGCTTGATTATCACTTCAAGACTTCTTTTACTATAAGTTATGTTCTCAACAGCATCATCTTCAAATAAAATTCTAGTTCTTCTGCTCTTTCTACCACGATGATAGACAACACTGGCCAACTTTCTTTTATCAATAATTTGGGGTTGCCCTGGCTGTGGAAACAACCCTGACAACTTAGCTCTTTCTGCTGCTACTTTCTCAAAACCTTTTGGAGTTATCCCCCATCGTGTTGGTTTTTTCAACTTCCATTTATCAATAGAGATTACATTTTGTAAACTAATGTCCTCTTTATTGAGGACATTATCGTGTTGGTTGTACTTTGAATTATTGTTTCTCTTATTATAGTTATTGTTATATTTACTGTTACTATTATTATTATAATTGCTACTATTTGGATACCTGTCTCTTACCTTATCCCGTTGATTGGAGTGTATGCGCTGGTTGAATTCAGAGCTTCCACCAAAATTATTTTTAAACCTGCTAGGTCTAGAAGTACTTTCATAGCGATTTGCTGGTGCTCTATTTCCCTGAGAATGATTCAAATAAGGGTTTTGAGTATTTAAGTGGTGAGAATTCAATCCTCTTCGAGGATCATTGATTCTCTTATTCGTCATGACATTCTCCGTATTTTGATGATTATATTTTGGTACTTTATTGGGAGGACCTTCTTTCAAAGTATCATTGAGCTTTGTTTCTCCCATGGAAGCCATAATTTTTGACCTTAAATCTTCTAATGAGTTATTATCTGACATTGCTCTAGGAAATGTTTTTACTATATTGCTGAGTATTTTATATCTTTTTTTGTCCTTTGAACATAATTGAGAAAATCTAGTTCTGAACAAATATTGCAATATATATCAAATTGTATAGAAAATGGTAGGCTATATATTTGTTATGATGTAATATATTCAACAACGAGGAGCATATCACTAAATCATAAATAGCTGTCAAACTCATCTCAAAATAATTTTTTATGTTCATTAAATCTTTTTTCAATTAATTTCGGAAGTGGTAATAAAATTCTCGAATTACTTCGGCGACATCATGAAAAAAACAAGTATATCAATATATTCATTACGTTACCATCAACAAATAATTGAAACATATACTTATTGATTGCGAAAATTGGCAAAATTTAAATCGACTAATATTTATCTAGATTGCATATCAACTTTAATCATTTTGTTTGAAAATTCGAGCTTTCTTTATTGTACTCAGCCTGTCAAATACTCACCACATAATTCCAATTAACCTAAATCACTAGCTTATAAGTCAGATTTGATAAACATCGAGAAGATCCAATATTTTGTAACCTTTTAAGAAATGAAATTCAATTTTTTTAAACTATTGATTGAATTTGCATATGCGTGTCAAATTATCAGATGTGCGATTTTGGGTGTTGATTATGGTCATCAAAATTTAGTGGCAATGATTGTCGCTCCAGATGCCCCAATGGAGATTGTTTTAACACCTGAATCAAAACGTAAAGATCTCAACGGTTTAGCGATTAAAAAAATTTCCAACTCCAATAAAAAAAATGTTGAATATGAAAGAACGTACGGTTCAGCAATTTCATCATTGATCACAAGATTTCCCCAAAATATTGCTGCAAATTTGAAGTCGTTACTTGGTATTTCATCTAAAGATGGAGACACAGCTATTACAAATTACTCAACCATGCATCCGGGCGTTGAATTGTCAATTAATGATAGAAACTCTGTTTCTGTTAATTTAGAAGGTATTGAATACCCAGTAGAACAATTGGTTGCAATGAATATTAGAGAGTTGTTGAATAGAGGTAATAATGTATTATTGTCAAAAAATGAAAAAACCAATGATTATATTACAAATATTGTCTTCTCTATTCCTGAATATTTTAATCAAGTTCAACGTGGCGCATTGTTAGATTCATCTTTAATTGCAAGCTCATCAATTGACAGTTTGTTATTGAGTGATGGCATGTCAGTTGCAGTAGATTTGGTTTTGAAACAACGTGAGTTCCCAAAGGATGTTGAAAATTATTATATTGTTTATGATATGGGTAACGAATCTGTTCAATCTTCGTTAATCTCAATTTTCCAATCCTCAAATACATCTATACCAACAAGAGTTGAATTCTGTGGGTACGGGTACAGAACTGACATTGGTGGACAGGTCTTCACGTCCAAAATAGTTGAAATATTAAAACAAAAACTGTTGAGAGAAGTCTCTCATATTATCAAAGAGAGTTTGAATGACAATGCCAGAGCAATGGCAAAACTTTACCAAGCTGCTGAAAAAGCTAAACTAGTATTAAGTGCGAACAATGAAGCTTCTGTGAATATTGAGTCTATTTTACCGGATATTGATTTTAGTACAGTTATCACAAGAGAAGAGTTTGAAGATGAATCTGCAGATTTAGTCAAGTTGATTACAGAGCCTGTCAACGAAATGTTTAAGAATCTATTGATAGAATCAGAGCTTTCAATTGAGGATATTAACGGTATGATATTAACGGGTGGTGCAAATCGTATTCCTGTGATTCAGAAAATTCTTTTTGACCTAGTTGGCGAAGACAAAATTATGAAGAATGTAAATGCAGAAGAATCTGTTGTCTATGGATCAACAATTAGAGGTGTCAAACTATTCGGTGCTTTTCAAACAAAACCTATAACGATCATTGATAGATCCACTTCCGATTTCTCAATTGGGTTTGATAACATGAAAACAGGAGAGGAAGAATTTGTAACAATTTTTGAAAAGGGTGAACAGTATCCTGCTACAAAATCTGTGATTTTAGGTATATCTGATGAAATTTTATTGAATTTCAATATGGACTTTTATGAGGACGAAAATGTTTTTAGATCTTTTTATGTTGACTCGAATAAGTTAAAAAAGAAATTTAGATCTCTGAAATGTGAATATGGATATGCTTTTAACGCAACTTTTTCAATCAATAATAGCAAAATATTCGGATTAGATAAAAGTTCCATAGTATGTCTAAGAAACCCTTTGACAAACTTAGAAACTGGTGCTATTTTATCTGATGATTTGTTTATGGAGTTATCAAATAATCTCAACTCTACTGGAAATAAAGAAGCTGCTTTAGATATTAGTTCTACTGGTAAAATAATTGAGGATTTTTCATATAAGAATATAACTTTAATGGTCAAAATGTTGAACACATTAGATTTTGAAGATAAACATCGTTTAGAGCTTCAAACTTTGATTAATAAGTTTGAAAACCAGGTTTACCAAGCTAGAGAACTTCTAGAAGAGTCCAATGATGCAGAACAAATTCCAGAAACCATTTATAAAAAATACAATTCATTAATATCTGAAAACCTAGATTGGATTGATGACGGAATTGAAAATTCCACAAAAGAAAAGATAAATGATAAAGTAAAAGCTATCGAAGGTTTGATTGAAGGGTTGAAATTATATGCGGAAGCAAGCTCTGCCTTATTAGATAAGTCAACTTTTGAAAAACTTGTTGAACAGAGTCAAGAAATAATAGAGGAAATCGAGGAGATCGATAATGACTTAATAGTGGTATTGAATGACTTATCTGAAGAGTTTTCTGAATTAGACGTTGATATAAATGAATATTTGGTCAAAGAGGTTGTGATCTCAAGAAGTGTCAAAAAAGCCTTGAAGGATTGGGATGCTACTGTCGAAGAATTAAATGATTTATTGGAAAGAATAAATGAATTATTAAAGGATAAAAATTTTGAATCTAATGACAGAGAAATAATGTTTGCGCTCAAGACAAGAGTAGAAACTGTTACTGACAATTTGAAGTTAATGATTCCATACTATCGTAGATCTATCAAATCCCAAGAGACTCAGGTTCTTGATGGATTGAGAAAATTGAATGAGAAAGCAAAAAGAAATTTAGCAAGATACGGCCATCACAAAGGGAAAGGCTATGAAGCTACAACAACTACTACGAAAACAACTGATAAAAGTGAGGATGATATAGTTCATGACGAGCTATAATTAGCCTAAAGCTCCACATGTCACATTATCAAAACTGTTTATAGATTCTACATATTAAATAATTAAGACAATAAAATTTACTAAATTTATCTTAGTTAGTCTAACGTTTCAATTATTAAAAATACAATGCGAAACTCAAATCTTTTAAGCTGCTATATTAGCCATCTATCTATTTAATATAAATAGCAGATAGAAATTATGGAGCTAAGGGTTATCATTTTAGCATCTTGAAACAACTCAAATATAGTTCTTTTTACTTAGTTGATGAGTATTTACCATTATGAGATTTTGACGTTATTATTTTCAGCTTCTGAAGCTGCTACTAAAATAAAAAAATAAAAAATCGTAATATAAAAAAAAGGAAATAATATTTGGCTTCAATATTTATAGCTCATTTAAATGATAGAATATCAAATATTTGAAAATAATGTTTACAGCTAACATAATTTGAGCTCCATATTAAACGGGAAATCGTATTTACTACATAAAAATTCAAGGACTATTGCTCATTTTCATGGAGTTATCATTACTTTTGGAGATACTAACGACAATTTTTTGAATATTGAGGAACTAAGAATACAACAATTCAATTCAGCGTATTAATAACTTTTTTTTGGATACTAATAGTTTTTACATGAGTGAGAATAATGCAAATTTTCAGAATCCAAGACAGTATATTGAAACTACCTATCATGATGATACTTTGAAATATTCAAATGATCAATTTAGTGTTTTTATTTTTCCAGACATAAGAGCACTCTATAATATTAAACTTCATAGAAACAAAAAATTGATATATTCAGAGATACAGCTTACTGGTTTTGAAAAATACATTGTTGAACAATGGGTGGCTGAAAAAAAAATTTCAAGTTTGATTACATGCTATACTGGTAATTCAAAAGATGCCATCTCTGCGGTTCAAGTAGTCTTACCCAGTAATCATAAACTTTGGCCAACACTATTCCAAGAATACTATAAAGAATTGGATGATGTAGCAAAACCAAAAACTATCAAAGAAGGTACTTTATTTGTAACAAATTTATTTACTGTGGATTCAAAGTTAAATTTGCTGCATATTGAGTGTGGTGATATAAGGTTAATTTGGGATAACTTCAAAGTAAATTTTGATTTAAAAAGATTACATTGTGGTGGAAGATCTGCTTTATTATTGAATTTTCCAACCAGTGCAGCTGAAGATAAATTTTCTCAAATTTACAAGATACCAATGGATCATAATATAAGAAACTCTTTTTTACCTTTACCCTCAAACGCCGAATATGTGCATTCTTCACAAACATTCAAACACAGTGGTGCCATGATTTCATCATATAATCCAATCATTGATTTTGTATCTCTAATTCAAACAGCTTTAAGTTATTTCAATTTATTCAATTCAGAACATCTGAAAGAAGGTATTATTTATGATGAGGTTAAAAAAGCGCTATTTAATTGGTGGGAACAATATGGTAAACTATATATGGGGATTGAAAAACCACAACATGAAGCTGCTTTAGGAACGAAAACGGTAGCTGCTATTTTCAGTTTTGTTTTAAGTTGTCACATTAAGTTAGTTGTAGCAGATTGTACAAATTCAAAAGATCCATTTGAAGAAGAGGAATTTTTCGCTGCAATATATAACTTTCAAAAGAAGTACAGTTTACCAAGATCTCAGAAGAAACCTTATCTTGATCATAATACCCTTGCAAAATTATTTGCTGTTTCTCATAAAACTTACAACTCAGATATTTTTAAATTGAAAAAAGCGGTTAAATCCACAGTTTTGGATATTACAGGTAAAGGTAATAAAGTGATTACAAGTGAGATCATAACTATAGATTTGGATGAATTTATCCGTACGATTGATGGAGGTTCTTTAGGACTATTATGGAAAGGAAAAGGTAGATTAAGAAAATCTGCTAGATACTTGATTGAAAATGGAGCGTTTTGTAAAATGAGGTATCAAAATGGGGATATTAATGAAGAAATGAGAAGACTGCGCGGCAAGTTATCAAATAACATGAATGATATGGCCCTTACGTCAGATTCTGAATCTGAAAATGAAAATGATTCTTTGTTAAATGAAGATCTATCAAGGTCAGCTTATAATGGAGACCAATTTTTGGGTTTGAAACGATTTGATACCAACTCTTCTTCGATATCATTATCTTCGATGGTATGTAACTATGATGCAAATAAATACAAACTGAACTATGGTATCAACATGACTTATCAAAGAGAGTATTATAGACGAAATTCACTGCCTTATTATAATGATGGGACAAGGAATTTGAAGCCATTTGAAAGACCAAGTTATTATCATAAGCTATACAGATCTGCATCTATGTCTAAAGTTCAAGATGTTGTGGAAAATTGGGATTTACCCTTTGATCCTTCTTTGATTAAAATGGCAAGAGATTTGTTAAGGGTAAAAACTGAATTAGGTATTAAAAATATAGAGAAGAATAAAATCAAAACTTTTGAAAGTATGGTAACTGAGGATTCTGATTTGGTGAAAGAAGAAGAAAAATTCATGGAATTGAAAGATCAACTTGAAACTTCGTATGACATGTATTTAACGGATGTCAAAAAAATTGAGGATATGAAGGTTGGAATCAATCAAAAAAAGGATCTTGTTGGAAATGAAATGAATGAACTGGAATCTTTGATATCCAAATTAAGATATAATATTCGTATTTTGAATAGACGTATGCGAGATGTTGAGCATAGTGTAGAACATTTAGATACCAAGCTTAGGGCGATTGAAACCTCGTTTATGAAAAATGATGCAAACCCTGACTCCAAGCTTGAGTCTTTATTAAGTAATGCACATTTGGAAGGCCATTTAAAAACATTTATGCAGTCAGAAGAGATTGATTATACGTCATTTAGCACTACGATGGTAAGCAAATATTATTTGTACTTTAAAGATTTGATACTGTCATACCTTCCATCTTTACAAAGAAAATTTTCAGACAATAAAGCATTTAAGAAAAGTGAACAATGAGAAATTTTGAACTTTAACTCAAAAATACTGTGCTATTTTTTAACTAACAAGTTTGATAATTTTGTAATGAGATAGTTTATTCTAAAATGAAATTGATTTTATGTTTCGTATGCATTTTTTTAGTAATTATTTACTTAACTATAATTATTTTTTCTATTATATACCAGGGATATTTATATCAGCATTATAAGAATCATTCAGAACTTGTATACTATTTTGAAAATTTTTATATTCATTAGTATTTCTATCCAAATCTTTGATGTCTATGTTTTGTAAAACGGAACGAAGATTAGCCATAACAGAATCTAATTTTATTTTCATTATATTTTTAGATGATTTCAAGTGATCAATCGAATCCTGAATTTTTTTTGAATCTAAATCATTTAACAATTTTATTGGTTTCTTACCATTTTTCATTAAACGTTCTTCCATCAAAAATATTTTTATTGAATTAATGTGTTCATTAATATTATTTATTATTATCCAAACTTTTGAGTTCAGATATTCTTGTTCTTCAATTTGGTGAAGTAAGCTATAGTTCTCTTCAATTAAAATCTCTACATCAGATTTTTTCACCATTGCATTGTATTTCTGTAATTGCTCTTCAGAATTGTCTGTTGTTAATTCATCATATGGTACACCTGATTGATCGGCTATTCTCGTTAATAAACCTAACAAGTTGTCGGTTTGTTCCCTGCTGCTTCTGCATTCTGAGGTCAAGAGACGAGTCAACTGCAGTATGTACTCAAAGTTATCAGTAGAACTTGATTCCATGATGAGTCGGAGAATTATAGTTAGATTCTTCAAAACAATAATGATTGGCTCATGCTATTAATTTTAAATTCATCTTAACATTGATCAAAATAATATCATTTTGATCATTTTCTTAAATACGGGAATTTATGTAAAGCACGTATTTTTCAGAAATTGCAATGATAAAACATGACTTGGTTAAACATAATGAATGCTTTGTCATAATTTTAAACCTGGGGATAATATCTCTATTATATGTAAATGTATGAAAAATTAACGGCAAGTTTGTCCATCGTTGTATGTCGTCGAAACATGAATTATTGACAATTTGACAAGTGCAAGGATTATAAAGGCACAGACGGCTGCAACGACACACTCCTTATTCCTACATCCACTGATAGTATATTTTAAGCATCACTGTGTGATCCCTAACAAAGAAATTTTTCTGTAATGTATTTATAACTTTCGAAGAAAATAGCAGCAGCTAGACTACTCGACAAGAGAGTAAGAACTAAACTTTATATTGAAGCACTTTGCTTCCATGTCGTTGCTAGAAAGCATATATCCGGAGTTTACTTGGGCATGGAAACGTTCTTAATCTCAGACGTCTTTGAAGTGTCCCAGTGTATGAATTGGTGACTTCAAACTTCAAGTTCTGATAAATGATGGTTATTCATAATGTGATAACTATACAGGCATTTCTCTCGGTTCTCCATCACGGAAAAGTAAATTGCAAATTTACATATTCATTATATGCGTTCTTCAGCCTTGTAATCATTTACACAATGATTACAAGAATCCTTGCAGTTTACAATCGGTTGTGCCGTGTAGTATACTATTGAAACAATAAAATCATGTTGTTAACTGGTCCTATAGTGTAGTGGTTATCACTGTCGGTTTTGATCCGACCAACCCCGGTTCGAATCCGGGTAGGACCTATTTTTTACATATTTTCCCACATTTTTGTTCAATTGAGTGACAAATTACCGAAAAGTCTTCTATTCATACGAGATTTTTTGTAATGTGTCAAATGTGCTAATGGTTACAAATAGAAATAACTCAGTCCCTTTAACAAGCTCGATCTAAAATCAGAAATTGAAAATGTACTGGGGTTTAAAAGTCTTGGAACATATATAAATTTACAGTTAGCAATTTATAAGTACCTTTGGGAGTTAGAGTATCCAAACTGTCAATCTAGAAGCATCATCAAGTACTTTTGAAAGGTTGACATCAATTTGCTCAAGGTGACTTAGGGGTTATTTTAACGAAAATTTTGAGTTTTTAGAAAAATAACATATATAGATCTTTGATCATTGAAAAGAGGAACTATGAACTACTTGAGATGGTCGTATCCAGACTCTAAAGTTGATGGGTACTGGGGTGATGTGACCTCTACAATTGATTGGTGTGAAGAAAATTATGTTGTGTCTCGTTATATTGCCGAATGGTCCAACACTTTAACTAATGCTGTTTTTGTTTCAACTGCCTTATATACTACATATGTTGCTTATCGTTCAAAATTAGAGTTCAAATTTATTTTAATTGGTATTGGCTTTGCTTTGGTAGGTGTCGGCTCTTGGTTGTTTCACATGAGTCTGAACTACAATTATCAATTATTAGATGAATTACCTATGCTTTATGCAACTTGTATACCAAGTTGGTCTATGATTTGTGAATATACAGAGACATTGGATAGACCTGACGATGAAGATTCAAGTTCTAATATCTCCAGAAGAAGACAAACTGTTGTAGGTCTGATAATCTTTGGTTTGATCACTTTATTGAGTATTATTTATTTGATATTTAAGATACCTGCAATTCATCAAACAGCTTATGCAATTTTAAATATTTGTGTAGCTGGCATTTCCTTTTTGTTGACTAAAAAGAAGATTAAAGATGAAAAGGCAAAGTCGAATTTATTTTCTTGTATGTTGATTGGGACTGTATTGTTTCTAATAGGTTTCATCGCATGGAATTTGGATAATCAATTTTGTTCTTTTTGGATACATATAAGGCGTAATTACATTTTGTTACCATTCGGTGTGTTCTGGGAATTACACGGCTGGTGGCATTTATTAACAGGTACTGGAGTGTATTACTATATCATGTTTTTACAATATTTAAGAATATTGACAATGAAAAAAGAACAGCAGTATAAATTCATCTGGAGGTGGGGCTTAATCCCGGAAGTAATACAACATGACTACAAACCAAGCACAAAGTACTCGATGACCCTTAATGGTCCCTATGTCACAGAGTCTGAAACCTCCAAAAAGAAACGGTAATTATTTGAAAAAAGCTAATGACACTTTCTGGGTGTCAAATTATTAAATGATAAATTGATTATAATAAACATAAAACATAAGTAAATATATGAGATAAATAGATTTTTCAATATAGCAATCAGTCCATAAAAATGTACCAATACTATGACAGGTTGTTTTTATTTTGGATTGAAGTGGCTGCTATAATTGTTGATTCAAATTTTGCAAGTTTATATAAAGCATAACAAAATTTTGAATTATTAATGCCGAGAGTTAACTGTAATTAAAAATTATGAATGTTGATTGACATGATTCTAAAAAATGTGCAAATAGGTAAAGTTTTTTACGTTTGTTAAAATACCTAGATTTTTTTAGACATGTATGGTCCTTCAAGTTCATATCCTAACTTGGCATAATAATTTCTTACACCAACACCAGAAATAACAGAAATCTTTTCAGATCCATGCTCTTCGCGTGCAATTCTTTCTGCTTCTTCCATAAGAAGAGTACCAAAACCTTGATGTTGGAATTTACGAGGATCTCTCGAATGTAAAGGAACGACAGAACCATAAACATGTAATTCTCTTACAATGGAAGTTCTCTGCGATGTAAATTCTTTTCTGTACGTGTATTTTTTGGAAGCCTTTCTCAATCTTAATAGACCAATTAAGATATCCTGTTTTGGATCTTCGTAGGCTAAAAACGTTTCCCAACCACCATTGGCATAATAATCTCTCCTGATCAATTCGACCTGGTCTGGTTGAATTTTGTGATGAACCTCTTGGATACCCACTTCTCTGGTACGGATATCACGAGATGTGGTACCGAAATCTTTCATTCTTGCCAAAGCCAACTCTCTTAAATTACCATTATCAACACCAGATGTAACCAATGGCATAGGTATATCTCTTTGGACACGATAAATTCTTGTCCAAGGTGGAACTAAAGCCATAATTCTTGCCACCAGATCTACTAATGCGTTAGCGTTGTATGATTGGTAACGACCAGTTTTCCAAAGTTCGTACAAACCAGTACCTCTAATAACCAATGTAGGATAAATTTTCAAACCATCCGTTCTAAAATCTGGGTTTTCGAAATATTCTTTAAACTGTTCAATATCTCTTTCCATTCCAACATTTGGTAAATCAGGCATCATGTGTGAAACAACTTTATAACCTGCGTCTTTAGCGACTGCAAATGTTTCACAAACAGATTTAACTGTGTGACCTCTATTAGTATCACGAGCAACATCTTCGTATAGAGATTGAACACCTATTTCCAACCTAGTACAACCATATTTTAACATATCATCAAGATGAGTTGGTGTACAATAATCTGGCCTGGTTTCGATTGTGATACCGACACATTTTGTTAAACTTTGTTGAGAGTATTTGATTGCTTCGTCAATATCAGTACCGTTAAAACCTGATAAAGCATTATGTAAATTAACTATAAAATTTTCCCTATAATCTTTTGGTAAAGACATAAATGTACCACCCATAACGACGTATTCCACTTTGTCTATAGAATGACCTAATTGTTTTAATTGCTCAACTCTACCTCTAGCTTGCTCATATGGGTCATAACGAGCTCTGATTGCTCTCATTGAGGTAGGCTCGTAACCAGTATAGGATTGAGTTGAATATTCGAAATCTGAATCTGGACCACCTGGACAATAGACACAGATATTACCCGTGTATGCAATATGTGGACAACGATGTGGTTTACACATGACAGCCACAACAGCAATACCAGATGCTGTTCTCACGGGTTTAGCCTTCAGTTTAGGTAACAAATATTTTTTGTATTGATCAGGAATAGAATTAATGATGTCAGTTAATCTCGGCTGTTGCTTCAATTTGTATTTCTTGGAGTATTTAGTAATCAGACCATTCAAATTAATCTCTCTAGTGTTAGAGGACGTCAAAGAATTCGTTAGTTCTAAAGTGATATCGGTACAACATTGAATAAAACGTTCTTTTTCTGGAGCCAAATTTTGACTCTTGTTTGTCTTGGGACCTTTACCGTGACGACCCATTTTCTGTTTCTAGTCAACTTCGGGGAACTTCTATTGATTTCTGTCACCTTATCTACGACTACGAATAACCCAATATTTGTTGTATTTGATACACAGATATAGTTTAGCTCGAACTTATAACAGAAAACTTCTTCCAAGATACCATTGCCTCATCTCATCTCAATATTTTTTTTCCAGGTGATTTGAGAATTCTTCACGTTGGCTGAAATTGCTTTTTTTTGTTTTGACGAAAACTCGTGCAAACAAAAGTTTTTTCGTTGCGCTACGGTGTTGTCTAGGAAACCCAAAATCCGAAACCCATTTCCATGCGGGTAAAAGTGTCTCGATGACGAACGTCGACCTGCTCAATCACAGGCGATTGTTGGTGTCACTAATTAATTAACAAGTTGATGGTGTGCCATTGAGAAATAACTTGAAGATGATGAAATGTCTAGAAGATGTTATTATTGCATTGTTTTTTATATTTTGTTGCACGACATTCACAAAGACTAGCCCAAGATTAGTGTTGAGATGAAAGAGGTAAAACCAGATAGAAATGTTAAATTTGTGTTTAATATTACACTGACTGCTTCCAGAGACTTTGAATTAGGATGGAAAAGAGAAGAACTCAGGAACCTAGAGATACCAAAAGGTCAGGCACGGTGGATGAGATGTCCTCTTGTTATCTTTTTTTCCTGGTCAGAACCTAGGGACCTTTTTATGCAGTTTGTGTCGGTCTGGATTCCAATAATACAAAAACTGTTTCTCCAAATAAGCTTACAGTATTATTACAAGGCCATGCTTTCAACCATACAAATCGTATTCTTTATAGTGCCTGTTGTGAAGTTACTCGAGACGACTGTGAATGGTCATTAAATTCGAATTTGAACTTTCGGCCAGAAACAAGCGGAGAAGTTTGAAAATTTGTTTCCATAAACTGAAAAAAAAAAAAAAAAAAAAAA
>JAKTPK010000150.1:0-13059 GCA_030557565.1 Tetrapisispora arboricola | reverse complement strand
AAAAATAACAAGTCAAACTCAAAATGAAAGATTCTGTTAGGAAGTTACTCTGTTTTACAAGTATGTTTCAACAATTGATCGGTATTCAAGAAGAGAGTTCACCCTACACTATACACTTCTTTGTAATAAACGGTACTTTTGATCAAGGAATGAAATAGTGAACTTTTTCAATTCATCATATCTCCTTTTTTGTCAATGCTTTTTATGAGTTGTACCAGATATTAATACGGTGCACAGAAGGTTAAACGTTTGAATTGAAAAACACTGTTTGAGATAATTTGCACTACTTTTGCTCAATGAATATAACTAATAGCACGGACCGCAGTAAAAATCAATTGGACACCGTCATGTCTTCTGGTGCACCTTTGAATGCAAATTCAAATGCAGATGCCAGATTGAATGCTTTGTTTGCTGCAAACGATGATGAAAATGGTACTGATTTTTTTTCCTCCTTCGAAATGAATAAAGCTGTATCAACCAGATCTATGGATAATAATGTTGCTGAAACAAAAATAAATGTTAATAAAACGTTTGGGTTCAATAATAAGAGTCCCAATACGAACGCAATGTTCCGAACTCTTTCTAAAAATAATGGTATAGATGAATTTAAAATACCTAATTATGATGATTTAAACAATGACTTTTTGTTTTCAGACCCTTCAAGCCCTATGACCAAGCAACTTTCAAATTTATCGCATTCTACTGTACATATATCATCAATGCCATTATCAAGAAACAGGTCATTGAATACAAGAAACATAAATACAAACATGTCAAAGGAGCACAGCCAAAATAATGGGTTATCACACAGGTCACAAGAAGCTATAAATAGACACTCCATTTCTAGTATGTTGAACTCAAATGCTTTAGACCCCAGAAAAGGTAACAACAAAGTAAATAATACTCAAAAGAATGATGCGAAAAGTAACAAGAATAATGCAAATAAAGATATTAATGAAGCAGATATAAATGCAAATGATATAGATACGAAAGGCAAAAACGATAAAATCTCGAATAACTTCAGCTTTCTAGATGAAGACGAGGATTTACTGAGCTCAGATGAAGACGAAGAATTATTAGATTCAGAAGATGAGTCCGACAGCTTTTTGCAATCTGATATCGAGGATCGATTAGAGTTTACAAAAAATGTGATAGGAGGTGAGGAACCTTCAACTTCAAATAAAAAAAAAATGGATATTATTTTAGACGAGGACACATGCAATGAGAATATTAACAATATGCAATATATTAAGCCAGATGAAATAACTTCAGATAACAGAATTAAAGATGAGCAAGCTAAGCAAGCTAAGCCTGCTAAGCCTGACAGTAATTCTACTCGTTCCAAATATGAACCGAGTTCAATTCCACAGATCTCAATTGACACAATATTAAGGAAAAAAAACGGAGAGACTACTGAAAGGGTAACTAATAATAAAAAAAGCAGGGACTCAATGTTGAAGATCAATCCTGTAGTCATTTCTAATGGAGAAACAACATTAGGAGCAAACTCTGAGAGTAATGGAAATAATTTTATTGCAAAAGAGATAAGTAAAGAAAAACTCAAGTCTGATGCTTATGATTTTCCAATGGATTTATTTCCCAAAACTAAGCAAAAAGCCAATATTAAACCAGTTCCAATTCCAACACTAAGCAACTTGCAGCCAACTTCTGTAAATAAGAAAAACGATGATTTGCATTACAGCAAAAACCTAGGTGACACAATTCCAACAAACCCATCTTTACACAACAAGCAATCAAAGAGCGAGCAACTCACAGATATGTCAACCAAATATGTTCCGACTTCGAATTCTCAAATGACTTTAAATAATGTTCCATCAGTAAAAAAAAAGATTGAACAAAAGGGTTTAGTGACCAATGCTCCCGTACTTGATTCTAGTGTACCGCCGAGTAAGAACAGTATTACGAAATCAACTGATTTTGAAGGAAAGAATAAGCATTCACTTGAAATAGATGGAACTGTCTCCTCAATAATTTCTAATCAACAAGAAACATATACACCCTCAAATATAGGAACGAATAAAAATGATTTCCATTCGAGACACTTGGATCAGAGCAACTCTGAAAATCTACCCAAACCTTTAATTACGTCAGACATTCAACATCAATCGAACTTTGGTGCCAAACACTCACTTCCACCCAAGCATTGTCCTGCTCTCATTCAGTCACCCATACCACTTCGCCGTTCTAATTCAAACTTATTAGATGAATTCAATAAACTTGATGGACAGAAATTTTCTGACTCACCGAATACACATAATAATGAAACTAATAATTTGGATGATCTCAAGGAAAACCTAAATGGTAACGAAGAAAATTCAGAAAATAAAATCAACATGACACAGAAAAAAAAAGAAAATGAACCAATCTCTAGTAATTTGGAGCATTCATCTAATCATATTATTGCTACAGTTGCAAATTCATCTCAGGGTTGCGCTAAGATCAGTGAAAGTTCTAATAATGATAATCCAAAAGATAAAACCGAAAATCTTGCTAGTAAATTACAAGGACACCATGAAGAGAAAACCGTTTTAGTTACACCAACTAATATCATATCTAATTACAAAAACGAGATAATAGAAAGTGACAACAAAGGAATTACAGATATTGTTAAGAACAAATTATCTGACGGCGAAACAGCATCGAAGCCCAGCAAAATGACAGTAAATTCAGGCCTTGCGAAACAAAAGCAAATGGATGAGCTGCGTGAACAAGGTCATAATGTTACTTTATCAGATGAGTCACGTTTGGACAATGAAATCTCAAAGACTGGGACCAACCATACTAATGCAAGCTTCAAAGAAGACTCTCATACCAAACCTCCAATTTCTTTAAGCACCGATTCAAATATAAATAATAGTGAAAGCACTGAATTTGATTGGTCCATTATTAATCTGACATTGAATTACAATGCCCCTAAATTATCGAAAGAAAGTATTAATTCTTTTCCTGGACCATTAAGTGAAAATACAGCTTCTTGTGAAGAAGTTTTAGAATGGGTGGATAGTGTTTTGAAAGATTGTAATGCAACGGATTACTTATACTTACTTTTGATGGTATTTAAAACGAAACTTGAAAAAAGCACTGACTTAACCAATATTTCTAATTTATTATTGAATGTAGGTTTAACCAATAATTCAAATGCGTTACCTGTGAATCTTATTCGTTCATCTATTCCACCAACTGTTCCTTTTGATGAAATAAAGCTATTTACACTTATCAAATCTCAAAAAACTAAAGAAGCTTTCAACTTCTTAACTAATTCTAACGACTTGACTATGTCTTTATTATTAGCGACACTTGAAGGTGGCGAAGAACTTGTGGATTCACTGGACATATATTTTAGCAGCTTTTCACAAAACAAAAACAAAGTCAGTATTTTTATGAGTTTATTGAAAGTTATATTCCAAATCAAACTTGGAGCAGGCGATAACGTAATTGATAAATTGAGGACTGATGGTAGTTACTTTGACTCGGTAACCAAATATTGGAACTGGATTGTTGGAATGTTATTGAAAAATCTTTATATGCAAACTCGCTTCAGCAAGAAAAGAATTTTATTTGATAAAAACATTTATGAGTTCTTATTCCAATATGCTGTAGTTTTAAGAGAAAAAAATCAGTACTTAAAATCTTCATTGATATTTATTATATTAAATATCCCAGTAAATGAGGATTTAACGATTTTTAATGATACTTTAACCTTTGGGTTTTTGTTCGAACCAAGAGATGCTACAGCCTCGGTGCTAACCGAACTTTACGAGTATGTATTCAATTATTTTTCAAGCTCTAAAAGTTCATTTGATATTTTCGACGAAAAAATCAAACATGCTAATTATCTTATTGATATTGGCAACAAATCTGCAGCATCATCTTACGCAAGAGATCTACTAATGCTTTCTAAAGACTCAAAAAAAAAGCTTCGTTACGATCAACATAAGGCTTTAGATGCATTAATTATTGGGTTGAATGTAACTGATTTGAGTGTTTCCAATATCAAAAAAAATAATGACGAAAAAGAATTTGCAAGAAAGAACGACTTAAACAATATCGAGGTCACAACACAACCAAATGTCGAAAAGTTAGATGATGAAGAAGGCAAAGATAATATTTTTGTCCCACCACTTAGAAATCTAAATATACAAGAGGATTCATTCTCTGGTATGAGCGACTCCTCCAATATTGGCGACACAAGTGTTGTTCATAGAGACATGATGTCATTTATGAATAGCCATAATGCTAACATACCTCTTCCAACTAACATATTGGAAGATGTCACGAAAGATGACAAAAAACCATCTGTTAATAGTAACCCTTATGCCCCTAAAGTTGATTATACCAGAAATTCAAATAAGGCACGTGCTTCTACAAGCGTAGTCACAAATAACTTACACTCAACTGTTGATGCCTCATCAAGTCAGGATGTGGAATTCAAAACAGAATCTCAGGAATTTCCTATTCCTTTGGGAAAGGACAACCCTAGGCATACAAACTCACTATCTTTAGACTTTTTACCAACTCCTAAATTTGTTAATGCTAAACATAATTATTCAAATTCTATCGCAAACACCCAATCAATCGAAATTGACGTCAAATCTAGATCACTAAATTCTAATTTGGCTGGCATCAATGAAAATTCATCTCACCCTTCTGTCCCCCCTAATATAATGAAAAGATTAGATTCCATAAAAGATAATACCACAGTCACTGAGCGTTTATTTGAACCTGTAATCAAAATAGGAGCTTGGAATCCCAGTGGAACTATACGACCTGTACAAAAAGCCGATGTTATGTACAATGATAATATAGAAGATGATTCTGATGAAGATGAAAGTACAAATCTGAAGTCTATTCCAGAAGACTCTTCAGATGTCAGTTTAATGAACAGAAAAATAGAAACCGCTGATGCACATTCAACAAAAAATCCCATTGCAGGAGAATCTGAAAATAGTTCAGTTAACGGTGAACGTATTGAATCTGGTTGGTTCACATGGTTGAAAAAGGATCCTAACGAGAGAAAAGCTATAAAAGCGAAATTGGGTAATAAATCTACGTTTTATTATGATAAGGATTTAAAAAGGTGGATAAGTAAGAATGTATCTGAGGAGGAAAAACAAGCAATGGCCGCAGCAGTAACTCCTCCTCCACCACCTATCGTAAAAAGGGTTCAGGATCAGAATACAAGGCCTCCTCCACTTTCAAGTACAGAAGTTAGGAAGACAAATATTGGCATAAGTACTTCAACTCCAACAAAAGGTAACATAAATGAACAGTTTGAAACTTCCAAAGAAGAAGCTCCATCAAAACCTGTTGTATTTCCGGAAATGTTAGCTAGTAAGCCACAAAATAGCAATTTGTTATCTAGTCAAAAAACAAACGGACTAGATGACTTATTATCAATAACTAAAACTACTGGAGCATCTAGAAAAAAGAAGAAGCCTAGTAGAGGTTACGTGAATGTGATGGAACAGAAATAAAATCCTAATGCTCCAACATATCGTATATTATAAATAAAAGAATGGCGCTAAGTAGATCTTTATAAAATTTATCATTGTCAATCAATTTTGTTGAATATAAAAATTATTTATAGCATCACTTTAGAAGTTTCTTATTTACAGGATAATGTAATTGTGTTTTCTTTTGTTGAGTTCTGTTTCGGTTTTCAAGCTGAGGTGTTTGGTCTGTAAATATCACCACACTTTCTCATCCTAGCTATAGAGGTTTGTGTATTGTCATCATAATTCTTTGGCATTTTGGCACCTGGTTTACTTTCAAATACTGAACCAGCCATCGTCATTTCTCCTGTAGAAGCATCACAAAGAAAAACAATATAATCAATTACGTCTCTATCAATATTTTTCACCTCATTAGTATCTTTATCAAAACTGGCAAGCCTTTGTTTGGTATTGAATCTATAGACTAATTGTATATGTTCCAATGGCCTCCCTGGAATCAACATAGATTGCATTGATATTAATTTAGGAACTTCATTGAATTTGAGTAATTTCCAGTCAATTTTGATATTCTTTGGCATCAGTTTTTCTCTTGCTTCCAAAGCTTCCTCAACCCAGATTGAAGTTTCATATTTACATTTGTCTAATTTTCTTTTCGCAAATTGAGTATTTACGTTGAGATAGCATTGAATGGCGTTATTTTTCCAAAGTACGAAATTAGGCTTAATACCTGATTGATGTCTAAAAATGGCAATCTGGATGGTATTTAAACCTAAGGTATAAATTTTTCTGATTAACACATTAAAAAAAATAGCAGGATGTAATATTGGATTTGGAACATTTTTGAACGGTGGCGGAATATATACATCAGCTGCAACACCTAAATGCCTTATGTTAAAATCAGAAGTAGATACTGAATTTTTGTTCGATGGGTATTGAAACCTCTGAGTAGTGGATATCAAACGCTTACCAACATTTAAAACATTGGAAGCCTCTATAATTCTAGGATAAAATCCAATTGCTTTTGTTGGTAACATAGTTTTCCTATAATTATATTAAATTCAATTTTTAGTATGTCGTATTGTAATGAAGTATTTGCCCTTAACAAGGTAACGATTTGTATGAATCGGAATTTAAACTGTCTTGCTATCGTAACTGTTGAGACAAAATCAATGCATAGATAAATATTACAAGAAAAAAGGCTTTTCCAATGAACATAATCTTAACATAACAGGTAGTTCAATTAATACGATCATTGTTCTTTATTTGTCATTTTTCATTCTTTCTTTCAAAGTTACAGTTCTGAAAAAAAAAACGAAAAATAATTATGAAGGCAACAATAGAGTTAAGAACATGAAAAGCTAAGACAATTTAAAAGGGGAGATACCTTTTTTAAAAAGATAATTTATACCAATACATTAAATTAAAAACTTTCGATTGATTCAAGAGTAATAGGAAGTTAGTAAGATACATATCTTTATCGATTTAATAGATAATAAAGAGCATCCCTTGGTTATTTAAGCTTACAAATATATGAGTAACTTTTAAACAATGAAAATCGAACCATCATTGATTCTTCTGAAACAGAAAGATACTGAAAAAATCAAATGGAGAAAAGGATTGTCTAACTATTTACAAAAATCTTATGGGCAAAGTCAATGGAATCAATTTTATGATGAAAAATTGGCGAAGGATTTAGATCATTTGAGAGTCACAGCTAATAGTGATTTAGCGGATGAATCACTATTAGAACTTAATTACAAATATTATGCATATTTAGAACACCTTTATATGAGGGTAGGTTCATCTAGTTCAAGATTGAATATGGATTTTACATGGTATGATGCAAGTTATAATTATGAAGAAAATAACAAAAAATATTCTCAACATAACGTTATATTCGAGAAAGCTTGTACTCTATTTAACATTGGTTACTTGTTGATAGAAATAGCAAAAAATTATTTGAATGAAGATTTTAAAGTCTCAATCGCAAACTTATCTAAGGCTGCAGGTTGTTTTGAGTATATTTCAACAAACTTTTTAAACTCTCCTTCAATAGATTTAAATTCGGATATTAACAAATTCTTAGCAGCTTTATGCCATTCTGAAGCTCAAGAATTATTTTTGATGAAATTGCTTAAAAGTGAAAATCCAAAGAGTAAAGCTTCTTTGATAAGTAAATTGGCAATTTCAACATCAACAATGTACGGTAATTGTATGTCCCAAATCAAAGATCCAGATACGAAAGTTAAAGATTATGGTCTGTTGACTTGGAATACTAATATACATTTTAAAGAGCTATTTTACAAAGCAATTAGTGCATATTTTTATTCTATGGCTTTAGAAGATCAAAATAAAATCGGAGAAGCCATCGCGTTTGGTAATATGGCTATAGAGTTAGCTCAATCGTCGATATCTTATAGTCCTCTATTAAAAACCGAATTTGATGTCGAAAATTTGATTGAATCTATAGCTAGTTATTCTAGTCAATTAACCAAAGATAATGATTATGTTTTTCATCAAATAATACCATCTCAAGTTGAACTTACTACAATTAAGGCCATGAATGCAATTAAAGTACCAGGATTCGAATACCAATTAGATCACTTTTTGAAAGAAGTGGAAGAGAATGCAAATTTATTATTTAGAGGTATCGTACCTATGAAAGTTTATGAGAAAGAAAGTATTTATTCAGAAGCTAAAGACAGTTTGTTGAGAAGAGAAAACGACGCCATAAATATTGCAGATTTATCTTATAACTCATTTATTGAATTTACCAACTTGCCATCTTTATTAAACGACCTAATCAATGGTTACAAGACTGGTAATTATTTAGCTTCAAGTGATTCTCAAACGGCTTTCATGGAAGATCAATTAACATCTTGGATTAATTTGATGAAAACTAGTCCATTCTCTGATATAGAAAATGAAATAGCTAAAATTTCATCAAAACGAGCAAAAATTCAAGAGATTCTAAAACTACTGCCGGAATCAGAAAGAGAAAATGTTGTTAAATTGAAATCTTCTTTAGTTGAAGCATCTCAATCTGATGAGAAAGTGTTTTCATTGATGAAACCTTTAATTCCTGAAATAAAATTATTACAAGATGAGCCAAAATTATGGAATATTTTTAACAGTTTTGAGCAAGTCAACGAGAGAAGCTTATTAGACATCGATGATTCCAAAAATGTAATAATCTTGGAAAAAATAAACAAGGTCAAAGAATTATACGAAAATTTAAGATTGTTGAATGAGGAGCGTTCAAGAAATTTTGAAGAAATGAAAGTAAAAATCAATAAAGATGATATCACTTCGTTAATTGTTAGAAATATGAGCAAGAATGAAACGGAATTAAAAGAGTTATTCGATAATGAACTTCAAAAATTTAATCCATGGAGTACTAGAATTGAGGCAACAATATACAAACAAGCTACTATTATTAGTGAAGTAAAAATTGAATTAGATGATATATTCAAACTAACTGGCCTACATGAAAATAGTTCTAAAAATAACAGCAACAGACTCAAGAAAAATGAATTCTTCAACAAAATTAAAAACGCAGTATCAAACTATGAACTGTATTCAACTTCATTAACAAAAGGTATACAATTTTATGATGCACTTTTGAAAATGACTCAACAAATTCAACAGAACACAGAAATTACCCTAAACACAACACCACCAATGATTCAAAATGATGCACCAGTGCCTTTGCCACCAAAACCAAATTCACTTACAAACAGTTTCAGTAGATTATCAATAGATAATGCTGCCTTTCCAAAAACAGTAAGTCAACCTGTACCTCATCAAAATGTCACGTCTTATAATCGCCCTGCTGTCCCTTTACCTAGTACCATGAATTCAACTCTTCCAATGAACCCTCCACTCCCTCCAAAAAGTACTTTGAGTGAAAATTTACCACCATCATATGATAGTTCAGTGAAAAATTCATACGATAATAATGCCACACAGAATCCCACAGCATTTTACGATAACCCGTCTGTATTTGACGAAAACCTATACTCCAAGTTCAGCAAATGAACTTAATTTATGTAATCTATATATGTATGAAATCGGTCAAACTCTTTTTTATGAACAATGAAATAAAAGAATCTGATACCTTTTGCTGGAATAACTCTCAAATTGGGTCATCTATTAAATTTGTCTATTTGAAGTAAATAATACTGTCACTTACTTACATTTTACTATGTATCTATACAAAAGGAGCTGCGAGGTAAACTTCGCAGCGCAAGCTTCAAAAATTTCAAAATCGAACTCATCATACTTAAAAGTGAAATATAAACGGTATCGAAGATAGATGTTATACATTATAAATAGATGATTGTGTTGGGCAGCTGAGTTGTACTATTAAGTGCATTTGATTAATTGATCAACAATAATCAGACATCTGAAGAGAGTAGTTAAGTTTAGTAACTGGGTCAAAAAAAATGAACAAGTACACGAAATTTCTAATATCATCATTGTGCTTATTATCGTTAGTCAGTGCTACTAATGTAGATGAAAGATCAACTGAAGATGCATCTGCTACCAAATCTTTCCTGATGGCTATAGTAATGATTGGTATTTCAGAAATTGGTGACAAAACATTTTTAATTGCAGCTCTAATGGCGATGCGTTCTTCTCGTTGGGTAGTTTTTACTGCCGCTGCATCTTCCTTAGCTATCATGACTATTTTATCAGGTCTAGCTGGTCGTTCATTTGTTGCCGTTGTCCCTGTCAATCTAACACATTTTTTTGCCGGTGTTTTATTTATTGTTTTTGGTTACAAGCTTTTGAAAGAAGGGTTAGCTATGTCGAAAGATGCTGGTGTTGATGAAGAAATGGCTGAAGTCGAAGAAGAACTAGCTAGTAACGATTTGAACAAAAAGATGGAAGATGTAGAAACTGGTGGCAACAATTCTAGCTTTCAAGAAAGCTCATTGAGATTTTTTCAAGACAAAGTTTACGAGATTAGTTCTCATGTGTTTTCTCCACTTTGGATCCAAATCTTTGTTATGAACTTTTTAGCTGAATTTGGTGACCGTTCTCAGATTAGTATCATTGCTATGGCTTCTGATAACAATTATTGGTTTACCATTTTTGGTGGCTGTATTGGTCATTTTATATGTACTGGTTTAGCTGTTATTGGTGGTAAAATGCTAGCTACTAAAATCAGTATGAGAACAATGACTTTAGGTGGTTCAGTTTCTTTCTTCGTGTTTGGTTTATTATACATTTACGACGCCAGATACATGTCTGAATAAGTCTTCAAATAGTAGTCGTCAGATTCAAATTTATTACCTTCAATTTTACACAGTATATAGAGTTAAAACAAAGAAGTACATATTAGTAGATTTTATAATCTTGCCCCATAAGGTAATTCTAAAAAACGGAAATGATTCAAAACCTCATGCTATTTTACAGATACTTAAGTATATATGTGTCAGGTCCTAAACTTCCTATATATCATTCCTGCGAGTGCAAATTTTCCGTTACAATTCTTTCCCTTAATATTCTTTTCAAAGACAATTCTGTTTGTGATTCTAGGGTATCAAGATCTGGTTGCAATATCCTCATATAATCAGCACAAGATTCATACAAGGAACCGGTGTTTTTTTGTTTTGATCCCACAGACTGTTGCATCTCTGCCAATATCTCCTCTGAATTACCTTGTGATATGCTATTTACTTTTTGAATACCTTTACTTTCTTCATGTCGATGTTCCTCTACACTTATTATATCTGACTTTTTGATTTTAAGTTGTGATTTAAGTCTGTTCAATCTTGATGATCTTTCAGCAAGTAATGTATCAATGGAAAAATTCATCTGTAATTTTTTTTGGAAAACCAAATTATAAGCAACGAAATAGCAAGCCTCTTTTTTATTATATTGGTTACTATTTTAAGATATAACATACTTCCCTAGTCACTACTATATAAGTTCGATAAACCTAAAGTTTTTTATAAGTTACAGGACTCATGCTTGTGGCTTTCTGATAACACATGATACTGTTTCTAGATGCCATTCGATTAGTACAGTTGAATTTCATTGAGGTATTGATTTGTTAAAGAGCTTGAAACTAAGAAAAGCTGAAAACTGCAGTCACTTGAAACATATAAACCCATACATTCTCTGTAATTGAACATTTTTCAAAAGTTGAAAAATGTTATTTTTTGAATCAAATTTTCGAATTTGCCGTTTCCTGCTTCGGTAAGCGCCAAAACATATATTTTGATTTTTGAAAACATTGGTTGATGTAATTGTTTACACATGATGCATTGAACTTTCTGAATTATTTTGTTCATAAAAGCTATATAAGAGATAGCAAACGAAACCTTTTTTAGTTATAATGTCATCCGTATTTTGTAAATTGGTATATAAATAATTCTTGTATTTGAAGAAGCATTCGAATTTAACAAACAACCAAAAAGTCATCAAAATAAAAATTATCAACAATGCCAAGTACGTTAATTTAAATTCAATGCCGTGTTTATTTTGTATTAAATAACCGGATGTCTGATATATTATCAGATAGAGGATCGGGTCCTCATAAATAAATGTCTCAACGTAGATAATCTCATCATCGTCATCATTTCAATTCTTCCAATTTTTTTTTCAAATCATCGATATTAGATTATAACTAAGTTTGCACTGAACTCCCGACACTTCAGGTAAATTTTTAATCTAATTTGCGATTGCGACTATTATCTAATATTAATCAAAGGATGTAGTTGCGTCACAATTGAAAGAAAAAAAGGCAGCTTTCATGTATTGATGTGAAGCAAACGTACACGTACGTTTGCTTTATTTTTCCAATCATACTTTTGCAGAATGTTATTCTATTTTTCATAGAAATAATATGCTGTCAATTTGTTTTTGGGGGTGAATGATATATCTACCTTAACTCATTTCTTTATGTTCGTCTTGATCCTCTTAGAAGTTTTTCTGTATAAATTCATAACTAACATTTTTTTACGTTGAATATTATCCAATGTGCTATCACAAAGTACTAGCATTGTATCAATATAATTCAAATTTTATAATCAGGAGCCCCAAGAACCTATTCTAAAACTTACTCCACTCCAAAGAGACCTTACGAATCTTCTCGTTTAGATGCTGAATTAAAGTTAGCTGGTGAATTCGGTCTAAAGAACAAGAGAGAAATTTACAGAATTTCTTTCCAATTATCTAAGATCAGAAGAGCCGCCAGAGACTTATTGACCAGAGATGAAAAAGATCCAAAGAGATTATTCGAAGGTAATGCTTTAATCAGAAGATTAGTCAGAGTTGGTGTCTTATCTGAAGATAAGAAGAAGTTAGATTATGTTCTAGCTTTGAAGATCGAAGATTTCTTGGAAAGAAGATTACAAACTCAAGTATACAAGTTAGGTTTAGCCAAATCTGTCCACCATGCTAGAGTTTTAATCACTCAAAGACACATTGCTGTCGGTAAGCAAATCGTCAACATCCCATCTTTCATGGTCAGATTAGACTCTGAAAAGCACATTGACTTTGCTGCTACTTCTCCATTCGGTGGTGCTAGACCAGGTAGAGTTGCTAGAAAGAGAGCTGGTAACGCTGCTGCTTC
>JAKTPK010000149.1:147713-232063 GCA_030557565.1 Tetrapisispora arboricola | reverse complement strand
ATATATATATATGTGTGTGTGTGTGTTTCTAAATTTTTATATTGTAAAATAAGTTAGAGAAACTGAAAATATAAGTCATTTCGTTTTTGAGGATATTCGTAAGAACCATTCAATAAAATAAAATAAAATACTAACAGGTATTAAATTGAGAATCATCCAATAAATTCAATTTATTTTAAGTCAAAAACAGACCATTTACAGTGACCTCACTATAATAAAGCAATATTTTTTGGAGTAAAAATATTCAATGGTTTGAAAGAATTAAAATAAAACATAATCAAAAGACGATTGTCAAGCTGAAAGGCACAGGAGAGATAGCTGTACTCAAATTTGAATGATTATCAAAGATTATCAATTATTATATCATCTAAATATTTTTTGATAAGACAAAAAACAAACAATGAACATATATAATCAATAGTCCCCTTGGTCACAAGGGAGAATCAAACAATTCATCTATAGAAACAAATTGTTTTGAAACAAAAACTGAACGATTCCAAAAATTCTCTACATGGTCTCAAATAAAGTCTAAAGCGACTTTATCAAAAGTTGACTATGAGAAGGTGGGTCAGGTTAAAATTAAATTTCAACCAGCAAAAACACAATCTCGGACGAATCCTCACTGATTTGCGTATTTCCCATGCATAAGGATGGTTTCTTTCTTCAACAAATAGATAAGTTAATAGAAAATATCAAAAGATAAGTAACTATATTCTAGTAAACAAAAGTAATAAGTTATTTAAATCATCTCAAATAGTTCTAAATTTGATATTACTTCAAAGAAATAAAAAAAGAAAAAATTTTTTTTGGTTATTCGAAAAAGCATGTATATCATTATTTACGACATGTTGGTGATATTAATGTTTACGGCTGGGAAACATGTCTTTGATGAGAACTCTACAACACGTCTCATCATAAGATTTGTTGTTATTTTCTGTAGCTTTTAAACAATTGATTAAATCACAGTGCAAATGAGAGACAGGAAAAAGTTTAAGGAGCTCTTCAAACTTTTGTTTTTATATCGAGCATATCAGTTATTAGAGCGATGGTACTCAAGACTAAACTATGACATTAGAAGTTTTGTGACGCTGGAAAGATGTTGAAAAAAATGCAACATACAGATTCACAAAAAATGATAAATTCCACTTGCAGCCAGTAAATTAGTTGTCTAATATGAAAGCATATAAAATGGTACTCAGCCGTATATGGTTTTGTTTCTTTCCCAAGGAATACGTTCTAAAATATCATCAATTCAAAAGTATTCTCAAGCGTTTGTGAAGTGTCTCCAAATTAACATAGTCTTGACCACGAACCTTAACTAGGAATATCTATTATATGTATTGTTTTCTTGACATGCTTATAAAATCCACCTCAGTCTTGCCAAAATGAATGTAGTTTGCATAACATCGTGAACTGTACCGTGACACCTGTAGATCTTAGTTGAATCTCTTTTCAGCCAAGAAGGAAATTACGTACACGTTAAAATGCTGAAAACATATTTTTTTTTCACAAAGCAAAGCTTGAAAAATATTAAAGTGTGCGGAACAAAGAGGAAAAAAAAGTAATAATTGGTTTTATAGAACTTTAAATGAAAATAGAATACCTGTTAAAAATAAATTCTGCAATATTTTTATCTTTACTGTTAACTAGTATTCAACTTATTCAGAAGATAAGTTTCAAGGAGTTTTGAATCACCAATCAAAAGTTGCCAGAATTATAAGAAACAAAATTTGTTGGAGCCCAAGGAATACAATTTTTTGACGAAGCTATTGTACACAGATAGATATAGATATAGATATATAGATACATCTATATATTTATATGGACGAATTATTGAATTAACTTTTTCACAAGAAAAAAAATTGGAACTTGTACTCTAGAGATATCATTGAAAGGGGTTTCAGTTGAAAAAATTATTGATACTTAAAAAAAAGTTAAGATAAGCAAATAAAGATGGTCCTTGAAACAGAATACTACGATTTATTAGGTATCTCAGTTGATGCAACTGAGATAGAAATTAAAAAAGCATATCGTAAAAAATCTATTAAAGAGCATCCTGATAAAAATCCAAATGATCCATTAGCCACAGAAAGATTTCAAGCTATATCAGAAGCTTACCAAGTCTTAAGCGACAAACAATTAAGATCCAATTATGACAAATTTGGTAAAGAGAAAGCCATACCTAAAGGTGGGTTTGAAGATGCAGCAGAGCAATTTTCCGTTATTTTTGGTGGCGATGCTTTCAAATCTTACATAGGTGAATTAACCTTACTTAAAAATTTACAAAAAACTGAAGAGTTGAGTGCTCAAGATGAAGAAGATAAAAAAAGAGAAGAAGAGGAAAAAATTAAAGAAGAACAAGAAAGAAAAGCGAAGGAACCAAATGTTATAAACAATACAAATAATGATGCATCTTCTTCGTCATTGGATATATCTACCAAAGTGAGTAATTCTATACCATCATTATCTAACAACACAAGTAATCCTGACAAGAATAATATTGATCATAACAACAATAAAGATAATGGGCTTTTTAATAATGAAAAGAGTGAAGCAACAAAAAAGAAAACTAGAATTGAGCAATTCGAAGAGGAACAACAAATCGAAAAGGACAAATCCATAGAAAAGTTGAGCCAAATATTGATCGATAATTTATCAATTTTAACTGAAAGTGTTTATGATGATGACTGTAAAAAATCTTTTGAGAAGAAATTTGAAGAAGAAGCGAATTTGTTAAAAATGGAATCATTTGGCTTAGACATTTTACACACTATTGGTGATGTTTATGTCGAAAAGGCTAGAATATTTTTAGGTTCTCAAAATTTATTTGGATTCGGTGGGATGTTACACTCTATGAAAGCTAAAGGTAATGTTGTCATGGACACCTTAAGAACTGTATCGGCTGCAATCGATGCTCAAAACACTATGAAAGAGCTAGAAAAAATGAAAATCGCAACAGAGTCTGATGAACCAATGCTGGACAAGAATGGGAACGAAGAGCTTAAACCAACTCAAGAAGAAATGGCTCAACAAGAACAACTTCTAATGGGTAAAGTTTTATCTGCAGCATGGTATGGATCAAAATTTGAAATCATGTCTACACTAAGAAGTGTTTGTGATAAAGTTTTCGAAGATGAAACAGTCGATAATAATACTCTAATAAGAAGAGCGGAAGCTTTGAAGATTATTGGTAAAACTTTCCAAAGGACAATTAGAACCAAAATTGAACAAGAAGAAGCTCAAGTTTTTGAGCAATTTGTGGCAGAAGCAAATAAAAAAAAAAATAAAATATGATATACTTAACGTGGAATCATTAAAATAGCATAGTTAGTTAGTTTGTGATTTGATAAACCATTATGTATTTAGATTTTAAAACATATTTAGCTAGCGTACTTCTCGAATTTTATTATTTAAAATTTCTTCAAGTTATTTTGCATGTGCTTGGCAATTTTGTATTTTTAGCTTGAAATGAGTTTTATGATACTTGGTAATTGAAACTAACAGTGATAAACAATGAGTAAATATTTCCATTATAAAACTATTTCAAATGAGTAAGATAACTCAACATAATAAAAACTGTTAAATAATTTTATTGAAAGTACTAATATTACAAATATATGCTCAATTTTAAAAATCTATAAACTTCTATCAAATAATGTTTTATAATAATAACACAGCAGCGGCAACAAAAGCAGCACCGACACCAGCTGCTTGTGTAGCGGCACCATTTTCAGTTTGCTCAGCAATGGTATTAGCTTTAGTAGAGGTATGAGTAGCAGAAGTAGATGAAGTTGTACTGTTAGAGAATAAGACACTTGATGAATGGACGCTAGTAATTTGTTGGACAGATGCGGAAGAAGAGGTAGTTTGGACGGCAGCAGCAGAAGAGGTAGTTTGAACGGCAGCAGCAGAAGAAGTAGTAACGGCAGCTGCATCATTGAAAGTTGAGATTAATGGTAATAATCTGGAAGAATACCATGCTAAACCAGTCATCATGGAAGAAATTTGGTTCATATCTAACTGAGCTAGTAGAGTGGTATATGAATCATCAGTGGCAGTAGCCATTTCAGCGTAAATGTCAAATAAAGAATCAGGAATGTCGACAGAACCGACCAAGCCAACATAATCCATTAAATGGGCACCGACATCAGTTAGTAATATTTCCATTTCTTGGATTTGTTGTTCAGTGGTTAAAGCCTTGGCAGAGGCGGCAACAGCTAGTAGAGTTAATAATTGTTTTGATTGCATTTGTGTTATTATATTTCTTGCTTGACTATTTTGATGCTATTAGAATCGTGACTGTCAAATATATGAAATTCGGCAACCACTAAAAATAGTTTTCGAGATAAATTAATTAAATTATCTGTCTTATTTATATACAAAACAAACATTTATATTGGGTATAACATATCCTAATTTGGAAAGTGCTAATTTTTCAACCTCAAATGTATTTGACTATCTTTTTCTTTTTGGTTAGGAATCTATTTGATTTTAGATTTAGTAATTTAATAAAAACCCAGCATATCAGCTACCAGGCATTTTCTGAATTAAACGATTTCTTACGACAGTTATTTGGAAACAAATAGCCTGACAGGTCCATTAATGCTTCTTAAGTCTCATTTCTAAGTTACTGCCATTAATAGAATTTTATTTTCCAAAAACTAAAATGTTGATCAGCTTTTTAAATTGGTCTAACAAAAAGTTGTTGAATTAGTATTGACAGTAATCGTTTAAGGAAATGAAAATGAAAATAAAATTATGTTAGATCAAATCAACATTTCTTAATATCGTTAAAATACCTATCCAATATCAATAAATTCAATGTCAAAAATAAACTTGGTTTTTCTTTTGTAACTATTTCACATTCTTGAAATCAGTTTACCAAAGTTTAATTGTTCATGAAAAACAAAAAAAAACCAGTGGGCAATCTCAGTGCTTCACCACTCCAACTCACTTCAAATTCAAATTTTTATTTAACTACATTTGAGTAACATCAGTGAAAAACCCTAATCGATGTGATCTGTTGTCATTGATAGAGCAAATTCAAAAATCTATTAAAAGCATTCAACATTTAAACTGAGAAACACTTGAACTTTTTTATTCAAAAGATTTCAACCATGAGAATTATCTAATTATTCAATTAAACGTACTAGTAACTCTCGACCAACGTAACTAGTTTTAGTACAGCGTTGGTCAGACATAAGGAATATAACATTGGTGTACTAGACTGTTCTATTTCGCAAATATAATTGTATTAAAAATAATTTTGCTGTTTCATCAACCTTAAACGACTACATGGCTTTCGCATTTACTCGTAGAAGGGCAAAAAAAGATATTAGCACAAGATCTCAGATTCAATTAATCAAATTCCCGATCTCCGACAAGAATTTTAGGTTCTCATAGCGATTCTCAACCGAAAATTCAAATTTCGTATAAGGTACGGGGTAAGAAAGCCAGGGCGAGTTTGATTTTTTTTTCCCACCTAACTTCCATTTTACTTCAAAACACAATGTCTGAATGCATTCAAACGAGAAACAGTACAGATAAGGAACCAGTCAAGGCAAAAATGCTAATGAAAAAAAAGATTGCAGTAGTTTGACTAAGGCATCTGCTGCTATCTTGGTTTGAAGTGTTACTATCATTATGAATATTCCATTCAATATTAAAACTTCTTGTTACAATTGTTAGATATTGAAGATTTCGATTCTGAAATAATATTTGTAATGTTTTTTTCAAAGAAATCCAAATTCTAAACGATTAGCTAAACGTATGACCATGTTTCCTAGAAACTTATGAATTGTTTTGATGTTTGGAAAAAGTTCTTACGAATCTAAATTTTTATTATTTTCAAAACATGTATGGAAATAGTTCTATAGTGTCAATGAAAAAAAAAAATCATGCATTAAAACTAAAATGCAATATAATTTGGTATATAAGAGCCCAATTTTTAAAACATTCAAACTTTTACTTGTGATCTTTTTCTCTATTTTTATCATTTTATTCTTAAACTCTTGTGTTTTTTTTTTCAAAAGATTCTTAAACACACCAAAATAGTATCATAACTGTAAAAAATGAAGGTTCAAAATAAATATGCTGCTTTATTAGCATTAGCTTCATATGCTACTGCTCTTACTACCGAACAACAGATTGAAGAAATGGAAATTATTTTATCTGATGTTAATGCTAATTTACTTCAATATTCTGGTTTATTAGGTAAAGTTGCAATTCCAGATGAACTATTTGATATATATTTTGTTATGGCCACTGCTACTGATGACTCATACACTACTTTATTAGCTCAACTAGATATGAATGAAATATCTTCCATGTTAACCGCTTTACCATGGTATTCTTCAAGATTGGAACCGTTATTGACTGCATTTGCTGAAGTAACAACTACTTCCACAAGTTCCGAAAGTACGACCGCTACGACTTCTACTACACCTGAAGCTGCCGCCACTTCCGCTACAACAACTGGAACCTCAGCTGTATCTTCCTCAACTGCTTCTGAAACCACCATTGCTTCATCTGCAACTTCTGAAGCTTCTATCACCAACTCTGCTTCAACACCTTCCTTATCTGCGTCATCAAGCATTGTTCAATCTATTTCCGCTTCGGATGACACCCAAGCATCCTCAGTGGCTTCTAGTCCATCTTCTAGTATTAGTAGTACCATTATTTCCAACGAAGCATCTACTATAGTTTCTGATTACAGTTCAACTGTAATTGAAACTTCAGAAGCTGTTTCTAGCATGAACGTCAAATCTAACTCCCTTATTGTTTCAAACCAAACTACTACCTTAGAATCTAGTATCCAGTCTATGTTTGTTAATGGCACAGAAACTAGAACTGCCACTCTTTCAAACACTGTCACCTACGAAACAACTACTTGCCCAGAAAGCGAATCAAAGACTACCAAAATTGCTTCTAATCCTACCATGTTAACAAAAGTTCAATCTCAAAGCTCGTCTGCTAGTACAAAAGCTATTTTAGCTCAAACCGACAATGGTGCTACTAAATACGGTGTTGGTGCTGGTATGTTAGCCGCTGCTGCTGCTATGTTATTATAGTTGAATTAAAAAACTAATAGCTACGGAAATGTTAATTTCTTTATAAGAAAAACTCGCATAAATTGAATAACAATATTTTATAGATCAAACAATTAAACACATGTTTACATAAATTAATGTTAGGAACTTATATACACTTAAATATAAATATACGAATTACTGTTCCTATATGGTATTCAATTCTTTAAGAAATTCAAGACTTTACATGTTCAAGCTAAAGGATTTTATGAAGTTCGGGTACTGCATGAAGAAGATTACTTTCCTAACAATCTACAGAATACTTCTTATATGCATCAGTTATCTAGAACATTTTTTTTGAAATCCATTCATGTATTGTCACCTTTATATGCAAGATAGGCCTTTCAAATGAAAAAAAAGAAGTAAGATTTCATCAAATCTCAAGTAAAAATGGAATCCACTGACAAGGCTTCAATTGTTTTTCTCCAATACATTTCATTTTTTTCCATCTAATAATCAAATTCTACCAACAGTTGAAGATGATTTTATTGAAAGAAGATGAGAAAAAAATTTTTTTAACTCGACAACGAAATCACAATTGGTATTGTATGAAATAGATTCTTTCCAATGGATGAAAGCAGATACGCATCTAATATATAATGTTTTCGTTCACTTCGCACTGGAATATACAATGTAAACGAGTTTCTACAACGATATCAGGCTCATGAGGGTTCCTGTTCATTCCTATCAGCATGAATTAATCTTCGTATGTTACAAAGTTGGCGAAATTCTCGATGACCTGAAAAGTACACATCCGTATTCTCTACCTAAGATTTGAAGGTGTTTCATCACACAGGCGCGAAGGACCTGCTTGTAACAATTGAGAAAAACAAAATAAAAAGAAAAGATCTACATGCGTATAAATAATTTCGTTCTTCGAAAGGTTTCATGTTCGTTTAAGTGACCATAACTTGAAACTCATCAAAGAATATGGAGAATGGAAGCAATGTATGGAAAAACACAGATAAACGAACGCAATTGCTTTGTTTTAGGTGTAATTTCCAATCGTTTCTTTACGTATATGTTGCTCAGAGGCTAACTAAACAGGAGGTAGAGTATAGACAATAAAATTACTTAATTTTAAGATAGAACTGCATACGGTACTACAGATTAGCGGTCCCCTCTACGACTGAACCCTTCTACCAAAATTAAGTTTAACCTAATCCACTTTTCACATCAGAAAAGATCATAGCATCTTGTTCTTATACGGCTTAAATAAATTCATATTGCTTTGGAAGGTACACTGTTGCAAATATGATCAGTGTATGTTTTTTTTTCGAAGGTTTTTCATACTAGCGTATCCCAATTCTTACAATGCTATGAGCTAGAATGAAGAACTTTTGTGAATGACATTGAACGAAATCTTGCTGGTACCTCTAGTTGCCTAAAAAAATTTTGTTTTGGAATTTAATTTTATGAAGAACCTAATATTAGATTCGTTCAAGTTCCATTTGAATTTTTGAAAGTAGAAGTATTACTGGAAAGCTACGAAATTCAATGTAGATAAATTATACATAGATAACATCAATAATAATAATATAGGTTAAGTGTACAATTGTAATCAACGTGTCTGGAACGAGAAATACATAAACAAAAATTTTTTTGTGTTCTTGATCACTATCTTGTTATTTAAACAACAAATTCTTTTCAACTCTCAAGCAATCTTGATTTCTATATGATTTAGCTTCCAGAATCTGTTCTAATAAGTTCCAAAATTTTGTATTTTGAGCACTATATTATTCACATAAGGAACCAGAGCATTAATTTGAAAAGAAAAGAAAAAGATAAGATATTTTAAAAAAAAGGTAGTCGAAACTAAAAAATTCTTTGTACTTTTTATTTTCAATGTCTTTCTCTAATTATTTCAATCCAATCGAGAATGCATCCATTACATTCAATGGCGCTAATGTGTCACTTGATGTCTTGGGTCTTAATGCAGTCCGCGATTCTGAGAAAATGGTAACAGATGCTCCAGGTCTTAGTTCTTCGCAACTTAACGATTTAACTTTCCAAGCTAAACAAGGAGAAGTTGTATTAGTATTAGGTACAAAATCATCGGATTTATTCAAAGCAATTTTCCATGGTCATGAAAATTTAACTTATAGTCCAGAAGGTTCAATTCAGTTCAAGAATTATGAATACAAACAATATTCCAAAAAATGTCCACAAGAAATAATATATAATAATGAACAAGATGTTCATTTTCCATACCTTACTGTGGCTCAGACAATTGATTTTGCAATCGAGTGCAAATTCAAATTGCCATTAGAAGACAGAATCAATTTGAGAAACCAACTTTTGAAAGAATTTGGTTTATCTCATGTTTTGGACACATTTGTCGGTAATGATTTTGTTCGTGGTGTTTCTGGTGGTGAACGTAAGCGTATATCTATTATCGAAACTTTCATCAGTAATGGTTCCGTGTATTTGTGGGATAATTCCACAAAAGGTTTAGATTCTTCAACTGCTTTAGACTTTTTGTCTATTTTGAAAACTATGGCTGACGCCACTAGATCTGTCAATTTTGTTAAAATTTCTCAAGCTAGTGACAAAATTGTTGAAAAATTTGACAAGATTTTAATGTTAACTGAATCTTATCAGGTCTTTTACGGTACTTTAGAAGAATGTTTAGCATTTTTCCATAATGAAGTTGGTATCAAAAAAAACCCTAACGACTGTATAATTGAATATTTGACATCCATTTTGAACTTTCAATTCAAAGATGGTAACAATTACGAATCAAGTATAACTGACTCAAATATGACAACCTCCGAAATAAACACCGAAGAAGATTTATATTATCGTTGGACTAATTCAACTACATATCATAATCTTAAAACTTCAGTTAATTCAAATACTACAATTAGCTCCACCATTGATGCTGCTGATATTAAACCAAAATTCATGATTTCCGCTGCTAGTCAAGTTCGCAGTTGTACCAGAAGAGCTTTTCAAAGAATCATAGGTGATAAATCCTACATCATCTCCCAATTTATTGCTGTCATCGTTCAATCTTTAGTTATCGGTTCTTTATTTTATGATGTTCCTTTAACAACTGTTGGTTCTTATTCTAGAGGTTCCTTAACTTTTTTTTCCTTATTGTTCTTCACATTTTTGACACTTGCCGATATGCCAGCTTCTTTCCAAAGAAAACCAATTATTAAAAAACATACGCAATTATATTTTTATAATAATTGGGTTGAGACTACTGCAACAATAATATATGATTACTTCTTTAAGACTATTCTGGTTATTATTTTCAGTATTATACTGTACTTCCTTGCCCATTTCCAATATGCGGCTGACCGTTACTTTATCTTTTTACTGTTTTTGGTATTATACAATATCACTGCTGTGACGCTGTTTACATTAATTGCTTTATTCAGTCCCACTTTAGCTATTTCAAATTTGATCGCTGGTATCTTATTGTTGGCTATTGCTGTTTACGCTTCATATGTTATTTATATTGCTGACATGCATCCATGGTTCGTTTGGATTACTTATTTAAACCCGGCAATGTATGCAATGGAAGCTATTTTAACTAACGAATTATTCAATGTCAGGCTAGACTGTACCGAAACTATTATTCCTAGAGGTGGTTCTTATGACGAGCTTGATTTTACACACAAAGCTTGCGCTTGGCAAGGGGCTACATTGGGTAATAATTATGTTAGAGGCCAAGACTACTTGTCATCCGCTTTATCTTACAAATATAGCCATGTTTGGAGAAATTTTGGTATTTTGATAGGTTTCTTGGTGTTCTACATTTGCTCATCATTGTTTATTTCTCAATATGTAACTCCGCTTTACACGACCGAAAACTTAGCACGTTGGAGATTTTATGTTAAGAGGTATCTACCATTTACTGGTTCCGAATCAACTAAACAGAGCAACATACATGATGATGATGAATCTATTAACACTATAACTACTTTCCCAACCCCAATACTACAAACCGACGAAGACAAAGGAGGAAAAGAACATGCAGTAAAAGAATATCAAGTTGAACATTCCGATGATTCAGTGTCTGGTCAAAAACATGTAATATCTTGGAAAAACATCAATTACACAATTGGTGATAAAGTGTTGATTAATAATGCTTCTGGTTATATCAGTACTGGTTTAACTGCTTTAATGGGTGAATCTGGTGCTGGTAAGACAACGTTGTTAAACATACTGTCACAACGTACCGAATCTGGTGTCGTTACAGGTGAGATTATGATCGATGGTAAATTGTTAGATAATGGTTCGGCATTTAAAAGAAGTATTGGTTTTGTCCAACAACAAGATGTACATTTGAATGAACTGACTGTAAAAGAGTCTTTGGAAATTTCATGTACTTTGAGAGGTGATGGTGATACAGCATACAGCGACACTGTTTCCAAAATGTTGAAATTACCTGCTGATAGAATGGTCTCTGATTTGACTCCAACAGAAAAGAAACTATTATCCATTGGTGTCGAATTAGTTACAAAGCCTTCCTTACTTTTATTCCTAGATGAACCAACTTCAGGTTTAGACTCTGAAGCTGCTGTTACAATTGTTAAGTTCTTGAAAAAATTATCAATGCAAGGTCAAGCTATTTTATGTACTATCCATCAACCAAGTAGGAGTGTTATAAGTTATTTTGATAGTATCTATTTACTAAAGAGAGGTGGTGAATGTGTTTACTTTGGTCCTATGCAAGAAGCTTGTGATTATTTTGTTTCTAGAGATAGATCGTTAACTTACGATGACGAGTTTGACAATCCTGCCGATTTTATTATTGATACCGTTGGAAAATCAAATGCAGCTGGAGATGAAGAAGTTAAAGAGTTTACAAACTGGTCTTCTATATGGTCGAATTCAGAGGAAAGAATTAAGACCGATGCTGCTGTTTTGAATTTAGAAGAGGAAGCTCGTATATCTGGTGTCGATTACACGAAAAACTTATGGAATCAACCTACTTACTTGACACAATTACGAGTAATTACAAAAAGACAATACTTATGTACCAGAAGAGATAAAGCATATGTTTCTGCAAAATATCTTTTGAATGCTGGTGCCGGTTTATTTATTGGTTTTTCTTTTTGGCATATCAGACACAATATTCTTGGTTTACAATATATTATTTTCTTATGTTTCATGTCAATGTGTGTGTCATCTCCATTAATCAACCAAGTTCAAGATAAAGCTTTGATTTCCAAAGAAGTTTACATTGCTAGAGAAGCAAGATCTGACACTTATCATTGGTCTGTTTTAATTTTAGCACAAAATATTATTGAAATTCCTTTAGCAATCACTAGTTCTTCGTTATTTTTTGTTTGCTGTTACTTCTGTTGTGGTGTCAGTTCTGCTCCTCATATTGCTGGTGTATGGTACCTTAATTATATTTTATTTTCGATGTACTATTCCACCTTTGGTCTCTGGTTAATTTATACAGCTCCTGATTTACAAACTGCCGCTGTCTTTGTCGCTTTTTTCTATAGTTTCACTGCTGCTTTCTGTGGTGTTATGCAACCATATAGTTTGTTCCCTGGTTTTTGGAAGTTTATGTACAGAGTTTCACCATACACATACTTCATAGAAACTTTCGTAAGTTTATTATTACACGATAGACCAGTTGTTTGCGATCAAGGTGAATATGTTCCTACAAAGGTTGTCGGTACTCAAACATGTGGTGAGTTCATGCAATCCTACATCGATGAATTTGGTGGTAAGATCAAGAATGCTAACGCTAAATCCATCTGTGCATATTGTACTTACACTGTCGGTGACGACTTTTTAGCCACTGAAAACATGAGTTATCACCACAGGTGGAGAAACTTTGGTTTAGAATGTGTTTATGTTGGCTTCAACTTTTTTGCAATGTTTTTTGGTTTCTATTTCACTTATGTTGGTAAATATTGGCCAACAGTTTTCAAGACAATTGGTCTTATCATCCCATTCAGAAAGAAACAAAAATTAAGAAACACTAATTAACTTTCATTTGATAGAAATAGAAATTAATCTCTGAAATTTTATAGATTAATCATTGTAATTTTATAGATAGAATTCTAATTATGAATACATAGATAGAAAAATACTTAATACCAATACTTAATACCAATACTAATAACAATAATAGTTTTCTAAAAAAAATTTTTTTTTTGAATAAGTTGCAGAGTTCAATTCATTTTGTCTCAGTCCATAGCTTGGCTATGTTATTATAATACATTTTTCTCAGTTCGTCAAATACAACTAAGTTACCAACTTCTCTACTTCCATCATCTTTATTTTGAAAAACTATAGCTGATGCACAATAGACATATTTAGAACATTCTTTTAATTGAAACCATGGTTGCTTTGTTGTTTCTGGTACAATCAATCCGTCAATTTTCAAAGGAGATTCATAAATATTATTTAGAGTTTCAATATTATTGTATCTTTCTTCAAAATATTCTTTATCATTATTGAAATCATTTTCTGCACTTGATTGTATTTTACAAGTCTTCAACCCACCATTAGTCCATATCAACCTATTTGAAGTGATATCGCCATGTGCCATCTGAGTAGAACAAATTTGATATTTTTTGGCTTTATTAAATTCGCTGCTCTCGTCCTCAATAATAGATTCATTAATAGGACCTATAATAGAGCCATCGTATGCATTGACAGTAAATCTCTCACCTGAAAACAACTGCCCTAACCAGAAAAATTCTTTATCACCGTAAACACATCTTTGCAAAACACCATTCAAGTTCATCATAAAGGAAATGATAAGACTTGACAATTTTTTTTGTTTATTAATAACCACTAATCCACTATCAATGTGATGTAAGTAATTTTTTTCAAAAAAATTATCATAAACTTTATAAATTTCTCTATCATTGGCATTTTTTATTTTCTCATTTATCATTTGTGCTTCAATTTTTGGTGAAGTTCTGTTGAAAACCAATTGAGTGTTTATCAATTCAAACTCTTCGATAGAAGGTTCAGCATATTTCAAAGCGTCCATACAATAACCAAAAGTGTGCTCATTTATAAGCATTCTATCCTTATACATCAGTATCCCAGTATCCTGATAATTTTCAAAATCGTTATTTATATCTGAATTATTAGTGTCTTTGTTATTGAAGAAAAAGTCATTTAGGTTGACAAATGGAATGGAGTCTACATCCAAAAAAATTGTTTCTTTGAATGTTGTAAACAATATCGAAATCCATTTATTGAAGAAAAAGTGTAGCATATCATCAAGGTAATGTTTATTCAACATATTCTCTACATTCACAATATAAACTGTTTGATTAGACTTCTGCTCATTTAAAAATACATGTAGTTGATTGATAAAATTACCATAAGTAAGCTCTTGATTACCCTTGGTCACGATTTGAATCGGTAATGTGTTGTTCTGATAGTCTAAGACATTAACTAGTTTTTTAAACATTAAGAAATCTTCTGCTCTCATTGTCATTGTAACACCCTTATCTTTCAATAATTTTCTGTAACTAGACCAAAAGTTTATATTGAAATCAATTGGAGCCATTTCCAATAGTTCTTTTGGTAAGGGCTCGGTAGTGTTCTGATTAACATTAATGATTGATGGGTATAAATAATTTTTACGAATGTCTCCAACAGATAATTTTTTCAAAAATGGGAACATTCTGGCTTGTAAATCCATCAATATCTTTAATTTGTTAACATCAACACCTATCTCCGATGATATTGATTCATTTGCTTTATCTGACGAACTATCATCTGAAATATTATAATTATACTCGATACCTTTTGATGCAATACTTAAATTTAAATTCGATGGCAACACATCGTTTTTCATAAAACAATAGTCATAAATTCGTAAGTTTTCAATCATGGAGTTCAATAACCCATTGTCTAGTTCCTCAAAGGAATAAAATGTTGTACTTTTATGATTATCCCAAGATGGTGAATTCTTATAAATTTGATCAATCAAATATTCACATTTTGAAGTAACAGATGAACCTGAATTCCAATTATTTATTAATAGTTTCTCTTCTGTATTTTCAAAATAATGAAGTATATTATTGAAATAGTTAAAAGAATTTATGATTTTATCAATTAGTGATTCGTTTTTAATCCTTTCGATGTCGTTTTTATATTTTGAAAAGATATATTCTCTTTTCTTCATTATTGTTTTGAATGGTGAATATTCCAATGAATTTCTCAGTTTGATTACATTTACTTCTTCAGTTTGATCGTCATTTCTATTCAGTAAAGGACTGCAAAATATTTTGAATATCAGAAACAAAAATAAAGCTACAAAAATAATCCTTTTAATTCTAACTTTGAGTATTCTTTTCATAAGTATTCTCCTAAAGCCTATTTAGTATATTAATAGTGCAGAATCAACACACTAGATGCTTATGCAAATTATTTTGATAACAATGATATCAATCAAATGAGTTAAACTCACAACTTTTCTTTTTGATTTGGTCAGATTGGTTTAATGCTACTGTATGAATCAGTAGTTGTTGCAGGAATACCACCTAGTATCGAATATATATATGGCCAACAGATAGCTCACAAAAGTAAATCAAAACTACTTGCAGCCTTTATGTTTCTTTCAAACTTTTATTGTTGCAAGATATAATTTTTCAAGCAACTTTTTCCTCAAAGTTGTCTTTAATAAAAAATGTTTCATGAATGAATGCAAAAGATCAGGTATGAAGAATTAATGAAAAGTATAAGAAACTCAATCTAAATATAATATCTATTTATGAACTTCATAAATACTTGTTAAATTACACCCATTTTTTGTTTTCCTGATTTCGAAACTTTACAATTTTGATCATAATAAATGCCAAATTATCAAATAAGCCTCTTAATGAATATTATTTTATTTTCACACAAATTATCACATCTCTTTTTATAATTATCTATAAAAATAAAGGAATCGTTAAGGTCTTTTATGTTTATAAAATGTATTCAATTACATTACAATGGTTTAACTAATATAAGTCTGACTTCATCTAAAAACTCAATAATATTATTTCAAATGCGTTTGCAAAAGAACACTTTACCTTGTTGAATGTTTGTTTGTTCAAGTACAGATGCAAGTTTAATGTTAGAAAACTTTTTATTTGAGCATTAGAATGTGTATATTTACAAGAATTAAAATATTTTAGTTACATATAAGTTAATTTAGTTTCAATTCTTCTTCAATTTTGTTGATGAAATCGAACTTATCTTTTGGTGCATCTTGTGGACGTTTCCATTCGTCTGGGAATATGAACTTTTTAGAGCCTTTATTTGTTTTACGTAAATTTTTTGCAATTGTATGATTTTTATTCAATGGCACATCTTTTAAATCCAAATTATTTGCATCCTTTGATTCTTTAATTAATCGATTTAAAATTTTATTCAAATAATTTGCATTTTGTTGTGAATCTGTAAATTTATCACTTGACATTTTGAAAATGTCAGTCAAGTGGTCATACCTTGTTGTAGCCAATAAACGGAAAATATGCAATTGATCCTTATCCAATTCGTTTGAGTTTAATAAATTAGTTGTTTTCAATTTTAAAGTTACTTTACGATTATTAGGGTGATCAGGTTCTCCCATATATGTTGTATAACGGTAAGTTACTGGAAATTTATTTGAATCTAGTTTTTTAGTTGGATCATAATCTTTTCTAAACTTAACTAATAGTGGTAGTTCGTAAGCTGCTAATCTATTATAAAATCTTTGCTCTCTGTGTTGTTCTACTAAATCTTGAGCCGGAGTAGGCAACTCATCGTATTCATAAGGTAAAGGATCATACTGTGGTTTTGGCATACCACCTGAAAGATCAAAAGCCGCTGTTTCACCTTTTTTATACAATCTCTCGATGATATGCGGAGGAACATCAGAATCCTTGGAGGTGCTTTTCAAAGCATTCAATTCTTCTGTGCTTTGCATATAATTTGGACCCAACTTCACTATTCTTTCCCTATAAAGTTGATATATTTGTTCAGAAGGTAAACCAATCCATTTTTCTGGTTTCAAATACAAATCATTCTCCAAAACTTTGTCAGAATATTTTCTAATAAAAGTCAATGAATTCGAAATTCTGACTCTATTGATGTAGCGAAACATTTCTTTCTTTGCCCAGTGTCAAAAGTCAAAATATCACAACTGTTAACTATCTTAATATATAGTAGAAAAGTTCTTGAATAGAAAACCCTCAACTACCACACAATTTTTATTATCTAAACTTTCAACACAACGTTTGCAAGTCTGTCCAGTTCCCAGCTTTGTCAGTTTCAAATTAGTTGCTAACACACTACAACAAGTTCAGATATCAAACTAACCAATCTGATAAACGATCGACGATCAGCAGATGTACTTTTGCCTATAACTCATTCAAATGTTAGTTTATAGCTCTGTTGTAGTTCAATTGAGTTGTTTCCATTCTTGTGAATTCGTTGTTTATGACTTTTGCAAAAGTTTTTTGGAAAACCGAAACTGAAATTTGTTCGAATTTCTAAGTAAACAACAAATAATGTTGAACTACAGTCTTGATAAATTGATAAATTGATGAGTTGGGAGGATACAATACGACTTGGGAATCTGTGATAAGGGTTTGATCTGGGTTGCGATAAGAGTAGCGGGATCTGGTTGTTCGAAGAAATCTCTTGTTGTTGCTTGTGGCCATCGTTACAGGGTAAAGGGAAGAAGAATAAAAGAGAATTTGAACATCGATATTTGGTCTTTCGAGTAGAATATTTTTAGTTGTTCTTTTAAGGTTATTGTTGTTTTGTGTTGGGAAACTAGAGATAGTATGGCTAGACTTGTGAGAAGAGGCAAAGGTCCAATTGATCATGGCACTGATAATAGGACTGAACAGGATGATACAGAGGGAAATGTTTTTGACTTTAATATGTTAGGGTCTTCTTCCTCCTCCTCTTCTTCTTCTTCTTCTCAGATATTAACACATGTCTTGAAGTTATTAAACCTGACTTTTGATAAAGATATTGGGATGCTAAATGGTAAAAACGTCAAGAGTATCCCTGATTTCAACACATTGACAGAACTAAAGAAAACTTTAGATAATTTGAATAATGTCATGGATAATGTAACTGCTAATGATAAAGAATTGATTAAAAAATTAAGGGAAACGAGAGAAAAGAAATTTAATACAAGTAAAAGTAGTTCCATTCAAAAGGATGAAAAACATTCTGATTTGAATAGGGAAACCATTGATGATAATGAGAGTAATAATGGCAATAATATTACAAATCCTGATTCAAATGAGAATCTAGGACCACCAGCTGAGAATTCAGATAATACCGACAAAAATATCCCCAAGAAAAGATCATTAGGTGAAGTTGATTTGAAAACTGAAAAAAGTAATACTGATATTATTGACAATGGCAATGAAACGAAAGATTTCAAGAGATTGAAAACAAATGAAGTTAACGATGATGAAACAGTCACAACTCCAAATTTGATAGTCCCAGAAGAAAACAGTTCAAATGATCAGGAAAGGAAAAACGATGCATATTTATATGAAAAAGATAAAGATAGGATGGAAAATGATCCAAACTATAAAAATCCTAACTCAGAATTTGTAGTTTCACAGACTTTACCCATTGCAGCAGCCGAATTAGGTTTGTATTCAGAAGATGGTACTTTAGAAAAGACTGGTGAAGAATATTTGAAAAAGAAATATAGCGTGGCTAGTTATCCTTTAGATGACTTGAAAGAACTTTTGCCTGGAAAATTACCAGATATGGATTTTTCATGTCCAAAACCAACTAATCAAATCCAATTTAGTACTTTTTTGTCATCAGTGGACAATTTTTTCAGAGATTTTGTGGATGATGATGTTAAATTCTTAAAATCAGAATACGTGTTACCTACTATACTATCAGTTAACAAAACGTATGAACCACTGAGCACGCCATATATAATTCCCAAATTAGGTCCCTTATATTCCGTGACTTGGTTAAAGGAAGATAAAAATCATAACATAGGAAACATCACTTTACCTGCAATTTCAAATCCTGATTCAATTTTACCGAAACTAGGTCCTGATGCCATTAACGATTCAACATTAGATAATGAGACAGTATCATGTGGCCCATTGTTATCTAGACTTTTATCCGCCGTTTTAAGAACAGAAGATGAAAATGATGATGATGATGAAGATGAAGTAAAACTTCTGAATAAAAAGAAAACGATGGAAAATAACGAAAGTACATCTCAACCAAACATATTCAATGACACAAATAGTCTCAAAGATACTGATGAAATATCTGTTAAGGTTGAAAACGATGCAAGTAACGAAGATATTAATAAAAATGTAAATAACTTTGGGAATGAAAATGAAAATATTGAAGATAAAGATCAAGGAACCGAAGAGGTTCTAGAGTTAACGAATAATTTGTCCATGGTAAGAGATGGCATTATACCTTATCAACCAACATTGAATGTGGATAATAGCAAACTTGATTACCCAACATTTGAAGAAAGATTAAAAAGAGAATTGAAATACGTTGGAATCTATATGAGTTTGCCTAAAGATGAAAATAACCCAACAGGAGAAGATCCAGATTGGTTGACAGGAAGAGAAGATGACGAAGTTAGTGCGGAACTGAGATCATTACAGAATTCATTAAAATCCGTTACAGTAAAAAACAAGAAAAGAAAAGCACAACTAGTACCTATATTAGAAAGATATCTTGCTTGGCAAGAATACACATCCATTCTAGATGATTTAGACAAACAAATCGACCATGCATATATCAAAAGAATCAGAGCTCCCAAAAAGAAAAAAAAACATCATCATGTTTCTACAAATGTCGTTCAATCTGCGTCACAATTAGCACAACAAAAAGCTGCTAATTCAAGTTTAAGAGCGTTATTGGACAAAAGAAAGAGATGGATTACAAAAATAGGACCTCTGTTTGAGAAACCAGAAATCATGAAAAGAATTCCAAAAGAAAGTATATTTAGAGACGTTGACCAAGAAGATGAAGATGAAGATGCTGATGTCTTTGGACAAAATAACAACAAAGACGACGAACTAGCCGAACAATAGTATAAATAAGTATAAATAAATATAAATAAGTATAAATAAGTATAACATTTATAACACTTATAACACTCATCACAATTATATCAGAATTAGATCTCAATATATCCAAAATCTGGATGAAATCAAGAGATCTCTCTAACTTATACCACTCGAAAACAACAAAATTACCAAATCAAGTAAGTTTTACCATTTGGGGAAAACGAATATATCTCCATCCGTTACAAAAAAAAAAATTGGGCAATAAAGGAAACAAAGTTTGATCAACTTTGAAAAAAGAACATATTAGATAAAGTAAAGTTGATAACTTGCGATCTTCTCCTCTATCAAAGTGTCATTTACATTGCTGTATATTATTACAGGCAATCAAGTTAGTTAAGAAGGTCTGAAAAAGTCTGTGTGTGCTTTTTTTAATCGTTTACTGTTAATTTTGTTGAGTTGAAGTTCAGTAAGAGACTTGGAGACAAATTTAACACAAACAAACAAGCAAACATATTAATAAGTCGATAAATTTAATAAATACATCAAAAAAACCGAAAATGTCAAGGGCTAAGAGAATTATGAAGGAAATGCAAGCTGTTAGGGACGATCCTGAAGCCAATATTGACCTAGAATTTGTCAGTGAGACTGATATTCATCATTTGAAAGGTTCTTTTTTAGGTCCTCCAGAGACTCCTTACGAAGGTGGTAAGTTTATTGTTGATATTGAGGTGCCCATGGAATACCCTTTCAAGCCTCCAAAAATGAAATTTGATACAAAAGTTTATCATCCAAATATTTCATCTGTTACTGGAGCCATTTGTTTAGATATTCTGAAAAACGCTTGGTCTCCTGTCATTACATTGAAATCAGCTTTGATTTCTTTACAGGCTTTATTGCAATCGCCTGAGCCAAATGATCCACAAGATGCTGAAGTTGCTCAACATTATCTACGAGACAGAGAATCGTTTAATAAAACTGCTGCTTTATGGACTAAATTATATGCAAATGGAGGTGATTCGAATGGTGCTAAACAAAATGTCGACGAAGCTGATTTATATGGTATTGAACAAAGTTTAGTTACAGAATTTGAAAACCAAGGTTTCGAAAAGGATAAGATTATTGAAGTACTAAGAAGATTGGGCTTGAAATCTCTAGACCCAAATGACAATGAAACTGCAAATAAAATTTTAGAAGAATTGTTAAAATAATTTCATAATCATAAGTAGACTTTTATGCACATTTGCATACATGAATATAAATATGTGTATAAATATATATACATAAAAATCTATTTAATTAGTTATCATTTTCATATAATCTTCAAAAAACAATAGTTACTGTTATAATTGTAAATACAATTTCAAGTTGAATTACAGAGAAGATTTTTAAGTTTTGGTTGAAAGTCAAACAATTTAAAGCCAAAATTGAAATTTTTTAATTAAGTTAACTTTAAACTATTTCTGAGTATTCTAACGACAATTGACAATACCTGATATATTTCAACACACCAAAGATAATTAAGAAAGTATACAAACATAGAGTTCGTATGATATAGGAAACATATCGAACATTTGCTCGGTCAAATGAACATAAATATGAATTGAATATGTCAGATATACTTTATAATGCTAAATCAACTATTGTTCAAAAATATCAACACTCAAATATCAACAAATCAAAGCTTCGAAAATCAATAGAAACTTTAAATGACAATACAACGAATGAATTGAATAGTTCTATTAAAACATCGAATGGTCAAAAAAATTATGAGAAAAACAGTATTGAACATACTGTTATTAAGGATAAGCATACATTAAGACATAAGAAGCACAATTACTACAAAACCAGCAACAAAGATCAAAACAGTGTGAAAGTTGATACTGATCATGCTAAAAGTCCAATTCCAGTTTTGTTGGACACTGCATTTGTATCGAAATATCCTAAAAATTCAATTGAATATTTACAAGATTTATGCTTATCTATTTATCCAGCAACTTTGAAGTATCAAATTTTAGGCATTAAATCTGAAATTTCTCTTCATTTACATGCTATCATTGCACTATTCCTTAAAAATTTTGTGAAATCTTGGTATGGATCTAAAATTCCAATATCTAGCGATGAATTCATGATTGAACTTTTTAACTTATCCTTTAACACAGTGGAATATGTTGTTCACAATAGCATAGATAAAAACGAACTTTTTTTGAATGATATACCTTACATACTTACAGAGCATTATAGGTTTACTCGTCAATTCAATTTTGAGAAAACAATAAATAATTTTACCAAATACAATACCCATTTGAATTTTGATGAGAATTATTACAAGTGCTTGTTTATGGATTACTTCGAGACGAGATTTAACAGTACCTCAGAGCTTCAGAATTCATTTGTGAAATCATTGCTTGAGGAAACTATTTTAACCCGTGTAGCTGATAGCATAAGTGAACCATATTACATATTGAAAGCCGTTACAGCAATTTGTGAGATAATTCAGCAGAGAATGCAATGTATGAATAATACAAATCTATCAACTAACCTCATACAAAAATGTTCTTATTATTACTCGACTTATAAGAAAATCAAAGAAAGTTTCTTACAAATGAGATCAAACTTTGACACAGCTAAGAACGAACTTACAGGTAAATGCAATGATGAATATGTCAGCAAAAGTCTTTTTGATTATTATTTACCAACTTTTTTAGTGGTGGATATTCTTCAACTTGATAACAAATATCCTTTTTTATACCGATTGCTGATTTTCACAAACTATTTATTATCTTTCATACCATTTTTGAATTACTCTTTTAATGCTTTGATTTTTACTTACCTTTACGACAAAATTATTAAGAAAGACTTGAACATTAAAATTCTAATTCAACTTAGATCTTTATTGTTTCCACAAGACAATCAAATGGGAAGATCATCTACAATACCCGTCGGCGAGGAGTATGATAATTACAAAAATGCATGCATTGACAAAGTTTGGGATACCCTGGTATTATACAATTTAGATGTTTATTTGTCAGTCAATAAAATAGACATTATTAAATTTATCGACTTAATGACATTCAATAAACATTTTCACAAAATATTGATTTTCAAGCTAACAGAAAATATTCTAGCTAATATATAAGATGCCCACTAGCTAGCTATTTATCTACAACGACCGTTAACAAATTTTAAGCTCGTATAATTTCATAATGCATATTTACAGAATAATAACAGTTAAGTTCAAACTAGTTTTTCAATCATATTCAGTAATATTCGATAAAGAATTTCCTCAAAAATTATCATCTTTACTTTAGAGTAAGTGGATTATCAGTCACTGAAAAATCTTCTATCAACATTCTTTGGATTTCTGGAATGAATTCACCATTTTGCAGAAAATACTTTTGGTCCCAAAGAATGCTATTCTTGTATTTCATGGGTATAAGGTGTTCCCTAACTTTCAGTCCTATCTTTGTTTTAACGAAAGAAGAATGTAAGGCAATTTGAGTAGAGTTCGTATCCACTTTCAAGCCACCGTGTGAAACATCATTAACTATAGGTGCGTCTAGTATCTCAGAAGTATGAATTCTAATTTGGTGTTTACCTCCAGAAATAAGCTCAAACAGAAAACACTTTTCATCAAATCGTTTATATAGAGTTGTCATATTCCTGAATTCTATTCTCCCAATTTCTGGGATCTTTTCCTTAAAACCAACCCGTGGGCTCAATAGTCCTACATACCTTCTTATTAATTTGAAGCCTTTATTTCCACCATTTTTCAAATATCTCGAAAAGTTTTTTGCTGAATTTTTATTTGTGGCCAGAAGCATTCCACCAGTCACACACTTATCCAATCTCTGTAAAGATCTTAACTCATTTTGCTCATTCAAAGTGAGCTCTTTGGAATATCTCTTCCTAACTTCATCTATAACTACTGGATACTCATAACAATGATCATGTATTCTAACTTTGCCTGGCTGACATACAAAACCGTTTGGCTTGTTTATCAATAAGTAGTTGTTACATTTGTACAGTATTTCAGGATATAGTTTATTGGCTTGTACATTCATATTTTTTACTGTACTCATTCATCTAATACAATATCTATTACAAGATCCAGATAAAATTGTCAAACTATTCTGAATTTGTCGAAACGAAATAAAAAAGTTGCCAATATTTCATCTTTTTATAAGTGTCATTGCAGCAATTTGTTGAACTTATGATTATTGTTAATAAAAATGGGGTCTTTAAATCAATTTAGGTTTAATTAATCGAATCTCATTACCAAATTTGGAGCTGGGCGCGTAAAATTTATTTATAAATAAATGCAATTTATAATATCAAATAATTAACAATGGGATCTATGAAAGTTCATCAGAGTCGAAAGTGGTCTCCTTTAAAGTACAAAGTTACTGTTTTGAACGTTGAGAATTGACAAGTGAACTGACATTGTTTGTATTAAATTGTTACAATTTCATTTTGTTAAGAATCACTGCTCAGAAAAACGTTGAATTAACATAATCATTTGCGCATTACGAAATAAGTACAAACATTTTTAGGAAAAATGTCAGAATATTCTGAGGAAAATGGTACTATACCAAATAAGTTAGCTGGCTCTTTGCTAAACCAACCATTGAACTATTTGATCCCAAAATCTACGTTGTCTCATTTGATTGATTCTCAACTTTCTATATCCATACCTATAAAGAAAGATGCATTTGCGACAACTAAGAATGATAAATTGCTATTGAGTGATATCGATATTGACCTTTCAAATTTTGAACAAGATTCTAATGATTTAATTTTATTTAGAAAGCCGTCAAATTGGTCTAAAATTTTAGAAACCAAGAAGGTCTTACAGAATAGAAATTTAACTGATGGCTTATCACAGTGTGCAACTAATTTATTGAATAAAAATATCTCTAAGTTTGAAGAAAACTCGATAAAAACAAAAACAGAAATTGAAAAGATTGCTAAATTACACCCGCGAGAAGTTACAAACGATAGCTATAATATCACATACATTGAATCTGATGCATCCCCAAAAAGATTAAAACTGTCTTCCGAAGTGTCAATTAACCAGACAGAATTAGCTCAAAATTACATCAAAGAATTAAAGACCATTGTTGCTATCATGGAACATTTTAACGATTCCATTGACGAAGAAGATGAATATGCATATAATTATTTTCGGTTACCAAATAATAGCTATGTTTTAAATGAAAATATTTTAGCACAGATAGATATTTTAATTACAAATATCACTAATAGTTCAAAAGGTGATTTAGGAATTGATAAAAGGGATTCTAAGATTATTTTGGACTCATTGATTACTACAATTGAAAATATAAAAGAAGATTTTCTTGATAGCAGATCAGAAAATGAACTATTGTATAAAACTGTTGCTTATACATCCATTTCTATTGCCTTTTCAATTTTACAAATGAATTATTCAGACTCAAAATTCCACATTGAGCGTTATTTTTTGGTACCGTTAAACTTTTTGAAGGAAAGAATATTTAATGTTAATGGAACCGATGCCCTGAATACAATCACTTCAACAGAATTAACAATGTTACTAAAGGCCATGAATCAGATACTCTTATATATTAAAAGATATCAATTTATTGGGGAAGAGCTGGCTACAATGTTAACTTACACATTTTCAGAAATAATAATGAACTACGATATGAATATAACTGATTTGAAACTTCATCATTATTGGTCAGAAATGAAATCATCGAGTGTTCGGATTTTAGTTTCACTGTTCCAACATATTCCAAGCCAAAGATTGTTTATTATCGAAGATTTACTTACTCATATGGAAAATTTACCGTTAAAAAGAGTTCAAAAGAAACTAAGAAAGTTATCGAGCGGTGGGTATTTATCTGATTTTTCAATAGCAATAATGGAGATGTTGGAATGTATTCAACAAGATACCTTCAATTACCAATCAGATAATCTTGATAAAAAAATGTATCTCAATATGATTAGTCAGTATAAAGAAAACATGAAAGAAATAGCTACTTTTATCGATCATATACACAACATCATGCTTGAGAAGTTTAAAGAGAATCCATCAGTCATTCGTCATGTTTTATCAACCTATATTTCTGATTTATTGACTGTACTGAAGAAACCTGCATGGCCAGTTGCTGAAGAGCTTCTAAGTTCTATTTTCAAAAGATTGCTCATTTTATTTGAACCTAATAGTAACAATTCTGCTATAGTAGAATCAATGGCTTTGCAGCTATTAAACTCAATTGGTACAGAGCTTTTTGATATCAAATGCTCAACTCAAGCTACAGAAGCCCAAAATCTAATCGAGGTTTTCAATTCACCACAAGATTTACCAAAATATGTGCAAAAGTTCCGTAGCTCAATATCCTCCATAGATGCTGATTTCGATGATATTCTTGGGAAGAATTATTTATGGAATAAGTTTATATTTATTCTTGTCAGACTAAGTGAATATGAAAATGGACACGAAAATGAAAACGAAAACAATTTGTCATCATCATCCGATGAGATACCACCAACAATAAAAAGAGAATTAGAGGACAGAAACATTACATTCTTGAAAACGAAACAAAATTCTGAATTGATTGAAAAAAACTATTCTTCTATTTTATATTCATTCGAAATTATGAACTTGTATGAATTATACATGAAATTAATAGTCACATTGTTAAGTAAAGATAAGATTAAGTTGAGGTCAACAGCTATAAGATGCTTATCAAATTTAGCAGAGCGTGATCATAATATTTTAACGAGTCCTAGTGTGAGAGAAACAATTATTGAGAGGTTGACAGACTCATCTGCATCAGTAAAAGATGCTATTCTTAACCTAGTCAGCAAAGGTTCGGCTGCTTTATTTTTTTACAAACAAATAAATCTGAATTACGATGATGATAGTTTGCTTGTACGAAGACATGTTCTGAAAATCAATGAGTCTTTGTATGATGCAACAAAAGACACAGATGTTAAAATTTTTATAGCTTCAAGAATATTATTGAAGCTAGAGGATGAAGAAGATAACATTATTGATATCTCAAAAAGTATATTAATGAAAATATGGATCCACAAAATTTCAGAGAGTAAGGACCAAATTGAAAAACAGAATGAGAATTGCAGTGAAGTATTGAAAGTTATGTCAGGCGTTGCCATCAAGAGTGAAAAAACCAACGAGCTTTTTGATTGGTTTCTAAACTTTTATTTGTTAGAACAGGAAGAACACACTCCTTTGATTTTGGAACAGATTAAATATAGTCTCAATAAGTTGACGGACAATTTAGTCACTAACATTGTTGAACTGCAATCAGTTGATACTGTTGATTTGAAAGTGAAAACTTGTAAATGGAATTATCTAAACTTACTGTCAAAATTTTCTGACAGTGTTATGACTTTCATTACTAAGGATCACATTATTGCTCTGTATCCCTACTTGTTCACGAATTCTCAAACAACTTTACAATATTTCATTTTGTGTGTATTCAAAGATTTAATGAGTAAGCTGGATAATTTTAAACCAAAGTTTTTGTACGATATGGAAACTATTTTGTTGAGTCGATTACCAAAAATGTCAATAAAAGAAACAGAAGAAGCCATACCACTCGCATGGTGCATTGCTGGTAAACGTAAAGATTATTCAAGAATAGCAAAGGCTTGTAATTCATGCTTTTCACATATTGTTCCATTTATTACGAAAGCCACAACAGAGCCAGAAGCCTTGAAAATGGAAAATAAATTACAAAGGTTGATTTATTTGGCCACAGGATTTGCAAGATTTTGTGATTCAAAAATACTAAGTGAACACATTTCCTATCTAAAACCTGGTGAGTATCTATTTGAATATGTGGCCAAATGTCTTTTAGTTTTATCAAATAAGAAGAATGAACACACTATTCGTAGAATTTCAGTTAAAAACTTAATCAAACTATGCAGCAGTCACCCAAAGTTATTTAATTCAAAACACATTTTGAATATTTTTGATGAAGAATTAAAAGGTCGATCCGCAGATATTCAACTTGTTTTAATCGAAGGATTATTTGATTTCTTTATACAAGAAGAAAAGAAATCACTCAGAGAAGTTGGTGTATCAAGATCTTTTTCGTCTACTTATCATTTGCGAACCAAAGTCACCACTTCAAAGAAAACCTCAAACGTCAACGATGGTTTATGTTCAGCCTTAGTATCAAGATTTTTGAAGTATATATTAAAACTATGCTTATCATTCGAAATACGTCATTCAATTGTATCTTTGAGATGCATTCGTGTTATTTTGCAGTTTGGGTACACTAATCCGTCACATTGTATTCCTACAGTAATCAGTGTTTTAAGTTCAAAAAATCCGTCCTTGCATAAGCTTTCAACTAAAATTTTGAGTGATCTAGCCGAAAAGTATGAAACAATGATTTTTAATAGCATTTCACAAGGTATATCAATTGCTGCCGAGTATTCTTTTTTGGTAGAAAGAGAAAACTATTATTATAATGATAAAACCTTGAAAGACCTACAACTAATCCTGAAAGATGGTAAAAGTAATTCTAACAAATTTTTTAAAATAATTTTCAAAGTTTTAAATAAATATGTTAGCAGTATAACACATGCAAATATGCAAAACGTTGATATGAGACGCATAATATTTGTCTGTTGCAACCTCTCATTGATTGAATTCCCAACATATGGCGAATTATTGTCTATAATGAAGTATATCTCGGCTTCTACCGAACAAATAAGAGAATTAATTATTGATGAAATTACCGATGAGCCACAGAATATGGAACTTAGTGACGCCTATAAAAATACTATATTAACTGAATTTGTTTTAAGAAATTTGAATGCTCATTACATGGAATTGTACGACCTAAGAAAAGATATATTGCTTTTGGATGACGCAGAAGAATATAGTTTGAGATCGAAAGCAATAAACTTAGTAGATAGTTTCGAATTAAAATCGTACTCTACCGAAGTTTGCAATATTTATAACTTATCTGAAAAAAGATCATTCTACATTAGTTATTTATCAACTGTCGAAGACGAAGAGTAAAACATATACATAATAATGAAAAAACACTCACTGAAACAGATTTTGAAAGAGAGAAGAGTGTATAATGTTCACAAATATAATTGTTTAAACGGTTTTGAACATAATACATTCAACAAGATCAGTAATAACAGGAAACATATAGTTTGAACCAAAGGAGACTATCCATCTAATCTTACCCTTGGGTAAACGTTTTTATTCAGCTATATTTATAGATTATTTTGGAATTGTTGGTTCATTTTCACTTTCATTTTGAATTGTTGGTTTTGAAATTTGTCCGTGTTTTAACTTTTTTTTGTTGACCATAATTAAAATTCAATTGTTTTGAAATAAATCTTCAATTGGAATAAGAAACATTGCTGCCAAAAATAGTGTAACTTACTATAACTTAATGCTTAAATAAAGATATTTGTGTATAGGTTATTCACTTTATAACATACTACACACTAAGTAAGAAAATAATTGACGAGATTTTATCACTCCTATCTTATGCTATCGTTTGAAAACACAATAAAAAAATAGGACATTGAACTACAAATCATAACTATTTATTATATTAGAGTGCATTTTTTATCTTCCTTTTTTTGATTCCCATTATAAATTGTAGTAAAACCATTTTTGTTATTGAGCTATATTAAAATTATATAATGTTCCAGCGAAATATAACTAAGCCATTACAACCTAAACATAACAAGAAACACAATGAACTTGACTCCAATAACAAAGTAATATCTGAGAGAATAAAAACAAATGGGAGAAAAACAACAAGAACTTTACCACTAAGATATCTGATTATATTTTTCCTATGTTGGGTTGGTCTAATACATTATTTCGAAAGAACAGCAGTGAAACTAGCATTGAAAAAGTGTGATTGGAAGAATTGGGAGCGATGGCCAAAAGATGCAAATGCTCACAGAGTTGGCCTATTTGCTGATCCACAAATTATGGATGAGCATTCTTATCCTGGACGACCAGCGATTGTAAATTATATTACAAGAGTAATATTAGATAACTATCATAGAAAGAATTGGAAATATTCACAATATTACTTGGATCCTGATACCACTTTCTTTCTAGGAGATTTGTTTGATGGTGGTAGGTACTGGGATGATGATTATTGGGCAAGTGAATATAGAAGATTCAATGACATCTTTCCAAAAAAATCATTTAGAAAAACTATAATGTCCTTGCCAGGAAATCATGATATTGGATTTGGCGATACAATTATTGAATCAAGTTTGGATCGATTTATAACCTATTTCGGTGAAACATCATCATCACACAATTTAGGAAACCATACATTTGTTTTATTGGATACAATCTCACTTTCAGATATGCAAAATTCAAATATATCAAATGTCCCTAAAAAGTTTTTGAGAGATTTCACTCAAACAGAACACAAATATCCTAGAATATTGCTCACACACGTACCACTATGGAGAGATCCAAAAAAGCAAACTTGTGGATCGGAGAGAGAATCTAAGAAACCCTTCCCAATGATTAAAGGTGATCAATATCAAACTGTTATTGATCATGATATTTCACAAAATGTTCTTAGAAGTGTCCAACCTGTTGCATTATTTTCAGGCGATGATCATGATTATTGTAAAGTTCAACATACCTACGAACTTAATGGACAGGAAAAATATACCGAAGAAATTACAGTAAAATCTTGTGCTATGAACATGGGAATAAGTAAACCAGCTATTCAGTTACTTTCACTCTATAACCCAAGCAGTTCACTGACAGAAAAAACGTACCAATCTAGTATTTGCTATCTGGCAAATCCCTATGTGCCTTTAAAAATATATGCTATCATGTCCATCATTACTCTAAGTGCAATGGTGATTATTCATTTTTACCCACAGAAATTTAACAGGTTTTTATTATCGAAGGTAGACAGATCAGCCAATAAAGATAAGGATTACTTGCCTTTACCTGTATCTGCTTCACAAAGTATTGATGCTATTACATCTACATCTTCATATTTAATAGATGAGAGAATCACTAAATTTGATTTTTTAATAAGCATCTCAATTTTAGCTATTGCGATCTTTTCTGTCTTTGTGTTTTATTTTACTACCATATGATACCATTTTATACTTTGCTTTACCATATGACTTAGCAAGCTTCGAAAAGCAATCGGTTATTATGAATACTTCTTACATGAAACTTACTGAGGTGAACTAGCTATATACCACCAGAACGAAGACACCGTTCAACAACTGGTTTTTGTAACAATATAAATAAATCTTTTTACATCAAATTTGAATATTGAAAACATACACTTAACATAACCCCCTTCAATAGTTATATATTAATATTATGAAGTTAAAATCGATTATTAATTATATTTATGCATACTTGTATAAGTTTATTTGTTATTACCAAAACACCATGCGCTCGAATCCCCATTATCTTCATCACCATATAAATCAACTGTCAAAACTTTTTTGTAATTTGTAGCTTTGATACCTTCTTCAGAAGTAAGGGCATTGTCGAGGCTTTTATTACCATTTGAAATGACCGTTGCATTAGAATCACTTTCATCATCATACAAAGAAATTCCAAAATTTACTATAACAGGATTCACGGCTTTGTTCTCTTTATTAGGAACGATAAATGTTTTGTCTTTGTCCATTGTATGGACTAAATTTGTATCAGTTAGTTTTCGATCATTGAACCCTAATCCATACTCATTATTAAATCCTTGATTTACAATATCTTCTGTTAAAAAATTGTTTATTTTATCTTTGGTCGATCCCCCAATTTCACTACTACTTTGAGTATCTTCGTAAATATGCTCAGGTAAAGGTTTCTCTATAGAACTCGTCTCTGCTTTACCAGACATCAGTAAATCCTCCTCATCCATTTGAGCAACATTTATAGGAAGTGGTGAAGGAGACGAAAAATTAGAGAAGTGATTCTGGCGTTTTGTTTTTGATCGGAAATTCAGAGCCAATGGATTGTAGTTTATATCGTTGTCTGCTTCATAGTTATATCCTCCCATCAAAGTCCCAAATAAATTAGTAATTGAATTCTGATTTCGAATCTCCTCAAAAGACTTTCTGATTAGGCCTTTTTCGAAAATTCTATCAGTACTGCTCCCCGACTGTTCTGTCTCTGACATTTTTTGAGGCATAACATAAATCATATTAGTGATAGACATATTTGAACTTGTTCTGCTTGTAGTTGGCGTAGAAATTCTAGAATAGAATTCAGGAGGGATAGGACCATTATTATTGGAGGTAATGCAACCATTTGAACCATTAGTTAAAGTGCTCCGTCTCTTCATTTTTTTACTAATAGAAGGAGGATATAGTAGAATATCATTGAAATCACCATCATGGACATATATATTACTGACCTTATTTTCTCGTTTATCGATAGAAAAATTATTATCTATAATTGTTCCATTGTCTGAGCTTCTTAACTGTTTTTGATTAATGGAATAAGCATCGTCTAAATCCATATCTTCCTCATCAGTTAAATCTGGACCAGAATAATTTGAATCTGTGGTTTCTCTACTATCCACTAATTTAATAGGTTCCATCATTGGTGTCGATGATATAAAACTATTGTTATTTTTCATGTTTATAAATGTATTATTTTTTTTCAACAAATTACTGTTATTATTATTATTATTATTAATGGAGTTTCTGATATTATTCCCGTAAGTTTGTTCCATCAAACTTAAAGATCTAAATCTGTTTTTGGATTTTGATTGAAATTTATTATTTATGTTAAGTTCTGAATTTGTTCCTGAAAGTTTCGTTGGTATAACAATAGACAACACATCACCCGACTCACTATCACTAGAGCTACTCTGTTCATCTGAATCATATATTGAGTTAGATATCGTATCAGAGTCTTTAATACATAAATCGTCAAGATTAAGAGTTTTGCTTCCATCCAACACATCATCAATATGGCGCTGGCTACCAACCTTGCTTCTGTTGATCGATAATGATCTTATTCTGACTGATTTATCTTTGTTCGATGTTAACATTGAGTGCTGCAAAGAAATAAATGAAGATGATTCTCTTTTCAATTTTGGCGATCCATCACTCTTATCTGTAGTTTTGTCATCCTTTTCAGATGCTTTTTCGATCTTTCCATCACACTTACTTTTCTCAAAATCGTTTAAGCTAGCTAACGATTCTTGCGAAATTAATTTTATTAAGGGTTTATCCGAAAGCATAGTCAATAATGCTTTAATACCTGTATTATTAGTTATCACAATGATTGATTCTCTTTTAGTGAATTCTTCTGAATTTTGCAAATTTATGTTATCTTTATCGTAATTAACGTATCGATCATTTAAGAGTACAAAGTAGTCTTTAAATGGGTTTTTATAACTTTTGTGATGTATTATTCCAGGATTCTTATTTATGAATTTGATTTTGTTTAATAGATGTGGATTGTTTATGAAGGAATTCAACCATTTCAATGAGATGGTAGATACTTCAACGTGAAAGTGCAGTTTTATATTATCATTTTTTTTTGAATTCATTAGTTGACTATATATATTTTCCATAACATATTTTATTGTTTCAACATATATGAGAGAACCAGATGAGTTTATTTTTATATCAACATTGACTTCATGTTGCTCTGATTCTTCTATGATCTTCTGCCAAATATGAACATTATTATTTGTAATTGCGTTGAACATCAAATCTCTTATTTTATTTATTTTAATTTTTTTAACAACTTTACTGATATTTCTACTACTATTTATTTCACGATTATTATCCATCTTATAATTATAATAATCAACAATGGGTATATCGATATAAAGCTGTGCTGTGAATTCCTTTATTTTACCATGCTGTACTCTACCATTTCGAAGTTTTTCATTAACTTTTGTGTCTTCTGATGATTGTATATTTGAATAACTCAATAAAAATAATGAATGTTTAGCTGTAATATTTATTTTCGGTCTCTCAGAATTTGATGGACTCTCAACTTTGGGTAGATAAAAGTCTTTATTATTGTAATTATTTGAAGTTGTAGATGTACTATGTGTTTGTACATTCTGTGCATGTAAAAAATCGTGATTTATAGGACTATTCAAAATATTTGCATTTGATCTATTCCTCATCATCATTTTCTTTTATTTTTTTTTTATTTTTTTAGAATGTAATTTTGAATAGTTATTTTCGTTATTAAAAGTTGTTATCAAAAGTCTGTTTTTATTTATATCCTGTTCTTATTTAATATCAGCTTAGATAACATAATTTGTTTCTTATCTTTTAAGTACCTGATTAGTAATTAATTTTTTATAATTTATTTGATATTAATATTAGATGTTATTTGGTTTATATTTTACCTTTCAGAGTATTCTATATTAAGTATTATTTGGTCCTTTTATGGTAAACTGAAATTTATTTCTTTTATTGTCTTTTTTATTTATCTTTTATTCAATTTAATTTTTAATGCTATATTATTCGAAAAATGATCAAATGTTTTAATAAAGTTTAAATGTTATTAATTTTTAATAACACCGTTAAAATTTTTTATCAGAAAAAGTACAGTATACTGAACAAAATCTAAATCCCATAATATAACGTATAGTCATCTCAACAAAAAAATTAACTAATAATATGTGAAATTTTATTTTTTCTTTAGAATTCGAAAAAAAAAATATAAAAAAATCTAAAAAAGGAACACATAACCTTAAAGCGAAATATGCAGTGAGAACTTTAGTAGGAATACGTAAAATGGATCATTAACAAATGCTACTAGAAACAGGTTTGGAAACATCTTAATGTAAATTTAATAACGACATTAATAGTCAAAAAATATAACAAAAACATGAATGAAATCAAAAAATTTGAAAGTGATTGTAGGTTTAATAAAGGGATTTCGATGTCAGGAAATTTCGAAACTTATCAAAAAAAAAAAAAAAAACACAAAAAGAATAAAAAAGAGTAGGAATTATACGGAGTCAATTCGAAGCGAAACGGAAGTTCTGTTATTGTCTAGGTAAAATAATAATAACTCTTCAATTTATTTTAGAGCATAACTGTTTCATTTCTATTTTCATCATCACCTCTTTACAAAAGAAAGAAAGAAAGAAAGAATGCGTTTGTAGTAACACATAAAAAGAAAAAAGACAAAATTCAATGCAACGAGAAAACTAATAGAAAATTACCAAAAGTTTTTTCAATGAGAATAGTGATCTAAAATAAATTGTCATTTTTTTCACACAGATCAACAATAGAACACAAATTCATTACATTAGCCTGTATTAAACTTTTGAACTTGTAATAAAAGACACGAACACCAACGAACCAACGAATCAACCTATAGTCAACAGTCGTGATCAAATAACGCAGTGAAAGTGTTGAAGCTTTTCAGTAATCTCAAGTGAAATAGATTGTTGAAAATAGTCCATCAATTTTTCAAAAATGGTTGAAGTACCATGAACAATTAAAAAATCGACTCGACGAAATATCCACTTTTGGAAGAAATAACCCAAGAGATCAATCTACTAATAGATCTAAAGAAGAAAAAATACTATTTTTTCTTACACATCGATAAGCTATACTCTTTTCTGAAATCAGTGGACATTTCGACAACCACATATACAAACACAGACACAGGCACAGACAATTAGCTAGACGTATTAAAACCTAAATCCAATGTCTACCCATATATGCAGTAGTACACCTTATTCAAATCTAATCCAATAAAAAAAAACATAAACCAAATAACTTGCGTCCATCAAAGGAACTTAATAAATATACATACCTTCGCTGACTATTGTTCTTATTCTATCTCTTATTACGATTTTAGTGTGTTTGCTACTCATCTATTGAATAATGAGAACTCAACTTAGTCCAAGGTTATAACAGAGAAAAGAGAAAAATCAGGTTTAGGTTATTGTCCTTTTTATACATCAGTAATTTTTTTTTGGGGGAAAACAAACAAAACTACATCTCGGCGGCTAAATAAAAACTGTAAAAAAACAACAACCAAATTGTCAGCTTTCAACGTCACGTCTTTGTGGCAAGAAAAGAAAAATGATAACAGAAAACAAAAATAAATGACACAAAAACCATAAAAAAAACATAATGTAAATCCTTTTTTTTTGATTTTGTGTTCAAATTTCTATTACTCCACTTTTTGCCGCCCATCTTGGTGGCAATTGTATTTACAATTACTGGTGGGTGGGGGCGGGGCAATCAATCCTGCATTTTACTCACATAAAGAATTACATGTATGTGTATGTAATTTACGAATTTAGAACAGTTACTCTTATTACATTTTTTTGATCGGTATATAAAGGGTCTCATTTTGGTTTATGATTTGAAACTCTACATGTCTAAATATCACGATTTCTCGATGTCGATTCCGCAAAGACTGAAACTTGAGAATCTGTACGATTTCTTGTATTTCAAGTATATCATGCCATGGCGTTGGTAATTGACCCATATGCACATACACATATATGAGGCTTCACCATTGTGATTAAAAGAAATAGTTTTGTGATATTATGAGTATGCCAAGACACCTTTTGCATATATTTGTATTTCTGTTCAGTGGACGTTTTTTCCCATTCTGTTTTCAAAATTTGTTGGTATTGTCAGTTTATACGAACGTTCTTGTGTTGTTGGCGTTTTGGAAAAATTAAGTGACCTTTTATTTTGAAATTCATTTTTTGGAGCATGATTGAAAATAATAATGAAAAAAACACATAGTTGAACATTGAAGTAAGAGATACACAGATTATTTTCAGCTTAATCGTTGTTCAGTAGTCAAAATAAGTACTAAATATAAATAGATAACAAAAATACAAACAAACAGTTATAGTTAGGCTAAACTAAAGTAATTGGGGTCTTTTTTTTTTTTTTGTATTGAATATATCTAAAATACCATTTTCTTTGTGTGTGATCCTTACTATTCTTCCAATTTTGGTTCTATTTTGGAATATTAAATCAATCAATTATTTAGACAAACAAGCAATCGTTAACCATGTCAGAAGGATTTTTGATAAGAGATGAAACAAGTTTAAGAGACTTGCAAATTAATTCAATTGTTAAAATGTTATTTTTGAATAAATTGGATACAAATGAATTACAAAATCACGATTTGAGTGTTCAGAATAGATCTTCTAGTAATACGAATTTAGATGGCGGAAATGTTTCTACATCACCATCAAGCGGTAATCTGTTAGACAAAATTGATTTGGAAAACTCATTCAATGACTCTGAATTATCTTGGAAGGTTTTGATTTTGGATGAAGTCACAATGGGAATAGTATCTTCTATTTTAAGAGTCAATGATTTACTGAAATGTGGTGTTACAATTCATTATTTGATCAATAACAGAAGAACTCCAATTAGTGATGTACCAGTTATTTACTTCGTGTCTCCAACAAAAGAGAATTTAGATGTTATAACCAGAGATATTAAAAATGATTATTATTCTGAGTACTATATCAATTTTACCACCAATTTGGACAGAAGTTTGTTAGAAGAGTTTGCGAAAGAAGTTACTTTAGCTGGTAAGTCCGACAAAATCAAGCAAGTTTATGATCAATATTTAAATTTCGTTGTAACAGAACCAGAATTGTTTTCTTTGGAAATTCCAAACACTTATTCGATCTTAAATAATCCCAAATCCACAGAAGATGTCATTAATACGTCATGCGAAAACATTTCTAATGGTTTATTTAATACAATCATAACAACAAATACAATTCCAATTATTAGAGCTCCTGTAGGAGGACCTGCTGAAATCATTGCTCAGAAATTGAGCACAAAGTTACGTGATTATGTGATTAACATAAAATTATCACCAAATTCATCATCGACATCTGAAGATTATTTAGATCGATACGTCTTGGTTATATTGGACAGAAATATTGATTTTGCTTGCATGTTTAGTCACTCTTGGATTTATCAATGTATGATTTTTGATATTTTCAATTTATCCAAAAATAGAGTTTCTATCCCAATCAAAGATACAAAAGCGGAAGGTTCATCAGAAAATCAAGTTGAAACCACTCCAAAATACAAAACCTATGATTTAGATCCTAATGATTTTTTTTGGAGACAAAATTCCCATCTACCATTTCCTGAAGCTGCGGAAAATGTTGAGTTAGAATTATCTAAATATAAGCAAGATGCTGAGGATATAACTAAGAAGACAGGTATAACTGATTTAAGCAATTTAGATCCAAATTCAAACAGTGACACACTACAAATGCAAGAAGCAGTTAAAAAACTTCCAGAATTGACAGCAAGAAAAGCAATCATTGACACTCACATGAATATTTTTTCTGCTTTATTAGCAGAGCTAGAAAGTAAGCATTTAGATTCTTTTTTTGAAATAGAACAAGATCCAGATAATAAGAACTTAAAATTAAAATTTATGGAACTTTTAAATGATGGTAAAACAAACAATTTAAATGACAAATTAAGAACATTTGTTTATTTATTTTTGACTTCCACTAACGGTTTACCAAATGAATTTATTAAAGATGTTGAAAGTTATTTTGAAAAGAATGATTTCAAAATTGGTGCATTTAAATATATATATAAACTAAGAGAATTTATGAAATTGTCACAAATGTCATTACAGAATAAATCTCTGGAAAGTGGTAAGCCAGATAACAAACATTCTCAAGGCGCTACAGCTTTATCTGGGTTATATAGTTTAACTGAAGGGAAATTACAAGGTGGTGTCGGTAGTCTAATAACAGGTATCAAGAAATTTTTACCAGAAAAAAAAACTATTCCTATTACAAATATTGTTGAAGCTATAATGGATCCTTCAAACAGTTCCCAAAAAAATTTAGAAACAACAGATGGATATTTATATCTAGATCCTAGAGCTACGAGAGGATCGCAAACTAAAAAACCAAAGAGGCAATCTTATAATAAGTCAATAGTATTTGTTGTTGGTGGTGGTAACTATTTAGAATATCAAAATTTACAAGAATGGGCCCATTCCGAGCTACATAACCCAAAAAAGGTTATGTATGGTAGTACTGACATTGTTTCCCCAGACAACTTCTTGAATGAAATTTCAGTATTAGCTGATAATTAGACATTTGATAGATAGGAACTGAATAAATAAAATAATACTTACAGACACGTCATGCTCTGTCATTAACATTAATATAATTAATATTTGTTTTAATTATTTATTTATTTTAATGTAATTTTGTTCTTTGAACAACAAGAATAAAGGCCACGAGTTTTAATATATGCCTAAAAAATTCTCTTTTCACTATTTCGATAATTGATACATAAATTGATACTAGTCTTATATAACTTCCCTATTAAATGTTCAATCTAAAAAAGAAACATGACTATATCCCCTTCTACTGAATCGTTTTTTAAATTTTTTATAATCTAAGCATGTTATATTTGTGATTTTTTTCATCTTAATTATCTCAAAAACAATCCTTATAAGTAGTTAGCAGTTGATTCTAAAACTTTTGTTGATCTTTTAGCGTCTAAAAATAATAATTTAGCCTCTTCAATATCACTAACCACAATTTCATCACGACCAGAAGTTTGAGCTAAAATACCACATGGAGATAATAGTTGTAAGACGTAACGTAAAGAGGTTTCTATACCCATATCAGCCAATAAATCCAATGCATCTGAATGTAACTTCAAATTTTCTACGGTCACTCTTCTTTCAATGATAGTACGTATTTCATTTCTATCGTATGGTAAAGTACGAACAATTAATAGTCTGTCAACCAAATCAGGTGGAATACCATGTGGTGAAACTACGTCTTCAGTACCACGAACTGTGGTCATACCTCTATTTGAAGCTAAAATAACGATTGGAGCAATTTCAGATTCTAGGGCTTTATTTAAATAAGTGAAAATTTCTATGTCTAACATATTAACCTCGTCAATAAACAGAACACCTGGAACTAATTCTGCTACACCTTGATCGATATATTTTGCTACTACTTTGTTGACTTCTTGTCTTAATTTTTCGGTAATTTCTGTTTTCTTTGGTTTCATTAATTGACCCATCATCGATATGACATCCTGACCACCCTGAGGTCTGGCATTTGCAATATCCAAATCATGTAAAGTAACGTCCTGAACAATATCTTTCTTCTTGTGTACTTCACCTTTTGGCAATGGCACATATTCCTCAGTTTCCAAGTCAAATTCTGTCGCGTAAGCATCAGATCTACCTACTCTTTTAACAGCCCCAGTGTTTGATTCGATATAAATAACATCACCTACATTAACTTTTTCACGTTGAATTCCTTCGTATATAGTAGGATCTAACCTTAAAGTCTTTGTACCTTTTGCAGACTTTAAACCAACAACGACGTGTGATATAGTCTTTCCGTAACCACCCAATGGATTTTCTGCATCTTCCGGGGTCAATTCTGTCACTTCACCTTCATAAACTTCTTTTGTTTCTTTTATTCTCAAACCGATTGCTCTTCTAAAATTTTCCATCAAACTTTCAGTCTTCTTAACTTCAACCGAATATAGTTCACTACCAACCAGGGGACAAAATGGTACTTTTGGACCTAGTTCTTGAGAAATAGCTAAAGCTAAAGCAGTTTTACCAGTGGATGGGCCACCAGCCAAAAGAATAGCTTTACCGGACATTTTCTTAGCTTTAATTAAATCAACTACGACACCACATGCTTCTCTTGCTTCAACTTGACCAACAAACCCGCCTTCAACGGTTTTGGCAACACCTTGCTCATCTAGACCTAGCCCTTTGATGTGAGTGTGTGTGGCTGTACGAGTAGAAGAGCTACTGCTCTTGACATTCACAGAAGTATTGTCTTTAATTTCACTGATTTCAACCATGATTGAAAATATTGGTGTAGTATAGGGAAGAGCTCAACAGGTTTCCAATATAATTATACAAGAGAGTTATGGCTCTGGTTTCTATATGATCCACTTGCTTTTTAGTTTGTTTTTAGTTAGCAATTGTTCTTGCAACTACACTTTTGATGATTCAAATACAATTCATTTCAGTGATGGATTTATTTATTATGAAATAAAATTGAAACTTTTCCAAAAAAGAAAAGAGGAAAAAACGGCAAAAAAAGCAAAACCAATTAATCATTGCACACGAAAACAATTTATAAGCTTCAAAAATTTCCCACAGTAGGCCCATTCTTACGAACAGCTCAATCAGCACTAGGGCCAAGCAACATAAAATTAGGTGGTTCTTTGATAACCATGTTATATCGTGATAAACCGTTCTCTAGCTTGGTAGTTTACTGCGTTATTGTGTCCTTAGAACGAAAAGATGCTTCAACTGGATTCAGCCATTATACCAACTTTTCTTCCATTGCCAATAGAGAATACAGACCGACATTCTGATCATGTGATCTTGTATAATCACGTGATATAAGAAGTACATATATATATATTTTGCGGTGAGACCAAATTTTCATTAAATTTCCTAAATAGGAAGTTTATTAAATTTTGATACAAAAAGTTTTGGCATCGAATTTTCCAGTTTGATAAATCCATAAAAGCATCTCAAACCACTACAACCGTTGAAAGTTGATCTTCAAAGAACTGTTATCAAATTTTTATATGAGTCTGTGCTTGTTGGGGTTCACATTTTGATTCATATATATATAGATATATATATATAAATTGGGGATAGCTTTTGCATCATAATACTAGAATATAGTTGGTATTGGATAATTGCAAAAAATAAGTTTAAACAAGAACTCATTCGAAGAGATTTATCTACTAGGTTAGTCAAATTAGTTACGAGATGGATGTTATTTCTGAAGGCAAACAGTTTACTGGTGAGTTACCGTTAACCCCTCCTTCAACAGTCAAAAAAGAAAATAAAGTTACTAAGAAGAAGTCTAATGGTGTCCCTAAAAAGTTAATGCTGCAATTGACAAATGCTACAAGAAAACCAAAACTAAAATTCAAACCAAAATTGAACGAAGTTTTTGACATTGATGAATACTTCGATAAAGATAAAGCTGGTACTCATTCGAATCCTTTAATTACTGACGATAATGAAATAAAAAACTTTTTAGAATACGTTTTATTATATAGTAAAAGAATCGTTGTTATTACCGGTGCTGGGATTTCAGTTAATGCAGGCATACCTGATTTTAGATCTAGCAATGGTTTATTCACCACACTGAAAAATAAATCGAAAAAAATTTCTTCTGGTAAAGAATTATTTGATTTCAATAGAGTTTACAGTAATAACGATATGAGTAAACAGTTCAATCAAATGATTAAAAAGTTACACAAGTTGTCAAACGAAACAAGACCTACTGACTTTCATAACTATTTGAATGATTTATCTTCATCGGGTAGATTATTAAGATTATATACTCAGAACATTGATGGTTTGGAACTGCAATTACCAAATTTATCAACAAAGGTTCCGTTAGAGTATGCTAAAAACATTGCACTACCAAACACCATTCAACTGCATGGTAGTATACAACATATGCAGTGCAATAAATGTTGTAAAATTTTTGACATGGAACCCGCTATTTTTAATACGGATGATGATGATACTTTATCTGATGCTAAATTAGACTACGTACCATCTTGCAAAGAATGCATTGAATTTGAAAATGTTAGGCGAATTGCAGGAATACGTTCACAAGGGGTTGGTAAGGTTAGACCCAGAATAGTATTATATAATGAAGTTCATCCTGAAGGTGATACTATTGGAAAAATAGCAACCATGGACTTGAAAAAGAAGCCAGATTGTCTAATCATTGCTGGTACAAGTCTCAATATTCCTGGTGTAAAACAATTATGCAAGCAATTTATTAATAAAGTAAGAGCCTCAAACGGATATGTGATATACATAAATAAAGAGCAGCCGTCAAAGAGTTTATTAGATGCAATCGGCGATGTTGATCTGATAGTTTTAGGAGACTGTCAAAACATTCCAAAAATAGTTGATTGAATTCTATAAGGTATCTTCAGATACAAAAAACATAACTTCAATCAACTTTTCAAAAATTGGTTGATAGTTCACCACGAATAGTTAACCTATAATGCATTCTATGAGATAATTTTACATAATTTTGAATATATATATAGTCAATGAGTTATCTAAAAAAACATTTTCCTTTATAAAAAAGATCTAATTCAATAATTTTTCCATTGTGACATGCTTGTATAATTTTGTGTTAATTTACCTATATAGAGTTTCAAATTTTATTTCGTTGTTGTACTACGTCAAAAATAATTTTCGTAACATTGCAATTACATTTCTTCAATATCAATTTGGTCATTAGGTTCTTTTTGCTCTTGGTTCTCAGCCCACTGAGTAACATCGTCGATATAAGATAAAATAGTTTCGATACTCTCAGGATTATTGGCTTCTAAAGGAAGAAATTGAACCATACCAAAATCGTCAACCAAATTTGCGATGCTTTTCGTTAATTTTTGAAATTTTGGATTTATTTCATCTGCTTCGTCTGCTAATAATAATGGATCTGGGTTCAAAAATCTTTTTAATTTTTTACGATTGTATTCATCCTTAATCAAATCCAATTTACTTAAAACATTAATATGAGGCAATTCCATTAAAATCATAGCAGACATTGCACATAAAGAACCACTGAAATATTTGGAGCTATCTATTATAAATGGTGCCTCCATCAGATATGTAGCACATAAATTAAAATTCAGCTGTTGTTGTAAATGACGCACAATGTTTGGTAAGACAGGAATATGAGTGTACAATTCAATTTGGCCAGGACAGTCAAATATAAGATATTCGTCATTATAATCACCAATTTCTTCATCAAACCAATCCAAATTTTGTAGTAAGTATTCAAAACAGTATATCAAGGCACCATTTGGACCCAAATCAAGTTCTTCCATGACATCATCCAACGAAATCAAATCTCTAATATCAACAGTAAATTCATATTTATTTGGTTCAGCGGCAGGATCTAAATTAACAATATGAGCTCTGCGTCCAATTGTTTGCATATGAGAAATGATGGCATTGCAGAAAGTACTTTTACCTACACCAGCTGGTCCCATAACTAAAACACCTACTCTGGACATGATGGACTATAGTATATGTTAACTGTATTAAATTATTTGTTTATAGATGTGACCTGTAGAAAACAAAAACAGATATTAAATGTATTTAAATAATGAGGTGTTTTCTATTTGTTCGCAAAAGAGGTTAATTAAAAGGTTGCGATTATCAAATTTCTTATATTTTTCAACGACTCCTGCTTTCTTTTCAGTTTATATAATCTATGCTTTTTTGGTTTAGTAACAAAATCAAAATACAGCCAACTTTTAAATTCTATAAAAATCAAATACTAAATAACATGAGCAGAAGTGGTATAAATACACTTCAGTTCTTAAATCATTTGATAATAGTTGATGCTTATAATTGATTAATAATTATAATTAAATATTTTTTTTCATCTCATCTCTTTTCAAAATTTCAAGATGAGATACAACTGTTACCCGAATGATAAAAGAATTAATACAATGAAGACTCATGCGTTTAAGGCCAGATGGTCAGTTTGATAGCCAGCTAAAGTCAAATTGAGCTTCAATATTCAATCACCTCATAACATTGGACTATCTAAACCTTCGATCAAGTATGGATATTCGTAAGATTCTTCAGTGTTCTGTAAACTGTTGCTTGATTCGGGTTCATTTTCTTTTATTGAACTTAATGCAATGTATTGCAATAAAGGTAAATAGTTGTTCTGAAAATCATATAGATAACTAATGGTTATCATTGGTAACGGAAACAACCAAGCAGAAAGTACCCAACCTCCCTCGAAACCAGCTAAAGTACCAGCCATAGTCAATTGGAAAAGTAATAAACCTGCAATAACTCTTCTAAAAATTAATGGCCAAACTTTACCAGTCGAGTGTGGTAAATGATCAGTAGCAAACACTAACTGATATTTGTAAACATAAAAACCAATAACAAAGTATGCTAAACCCGAAACCAAAATCTTTGTGCTCATCACACTATATATCAACGTAATGATTAATATTAATATAGGTTGAGGTAGCTGTAACCCAAAATTGAAGATTGGTGGATTGTATAATTCCTTTCTTTGTCTTGGAGTTTTAGCTTGAATTTTGAATAGAGGAAAGCCGATCATACTACCAACTAATAGAAGTTTAAATGGAAACATACCAATACCTTGTAAAATGATTAAATCAACGTAAAATAAAGAAAATTCTTTAATAGAAGTGGCTAATTGGTAAGCAATTTTAGTTGTGTCACTCAAATAGCCCCAATAATTGGACGCCGTACCTGCTAATGTAAAAACCAAAAACAAGTTCACGAATATGTAAAAGAAATTTTTCGATACTAATGACGTTTCTTCTTCCCCGTAAGAAACTAATCCCTGATATGAAGTAACATACTCGTAAAAGTAGGGAATTACAACATTCAACAATGTAAATAAATAAGTTGGCAATAAACCAGTAACCAAATTTTGTGCCCATTTATTTTGTTTTAATAATTTTCCTAAACTTGGCCAAAATTTTGATATAGTCTTCAAATTCAATAATGTGGCCAAATATGATACAGGGATAATTAAAAACAAGCTGGACAAACCAATAAAAATAGTCACAACGTATCCCTTTGTCAATCTTTCTCTTCTTGATAAACATACGTTGTCCCATTTGATATCATGTGGAGCTGGCGCTAATTTAGTAATAAAATAATTAACTCTAGGATCCAGAACAGCCTGTGCTGCCATTTGGGCATTTGCTACAGAATCCATAGTTACAAATGCTGTTGGTGTTGCCGAATAATGATGTTTTCTAGCATCGTCTATTTCTTGATCTATGAATTTTAATTGTTTCCAATAATAATCAATTGCATCAATTTTTTGGCCAAAGAAACCCCAATATGAAGTGCGTATTGTAGGTCTTTCATTCAATTGTAATTCTGAATAAATATAGTTACCATCTAGTTCTTCTGTAGTATTTTGATTGTATTGATTTTCAAGATCAATTCGATCGTTATTATTTTCTTCTGGATATATCCTGCTTTCAGTATTTACACAATTTCCACTAGATTCATCGATGTTATCATTCCTATTGAGTTCATTTCGATTATTGTTCAAATTATAAGTTTCTGCATCAAGTCGCTCCTCATTGTTTAATAATTCAACTGGACATTCTGCATATTTCAGTTCAAGTTTTTTTAAAATTCCTTTTCTACAACGAAATAGTCTATTCAAAACACCCCATTCTCTACAGATTGTTATTGATGAAACTTTACCTATGTTTAATTGTTCTATTCTATTTTTTAATTTTTCTGTATCACGCAATTCAATTGGAATACCAGAAAGGATGATTGTTCTATCAGTTATTGCATTCTGTTTACCTAAAAACGTTTGCCTTGTATTTACAACTAATTTGGTCTGTGATATTAGCATTTTGATTGCCAAAAAAGTAAAAATATATGTGAACATAACATACATTAGCAAAAATATATATGTAGCCTCTGGATAATTAGGATTAATTTTATCTAAGTAAGAAAACCTCTTCATAACTGAAGAAGGTAGTTTTGAAGTAAGATAGTCTTCGTATCCATACTCCAATCCATCGTCATACCTTCCAGTTAAATGATATCTAATTGGAGATATTATTACAACAGCGCATAAGCAACATATAGAAAGTAATTTTATGCACATTTTGAAAAATCCCAGAAATACAAAAGCATCTAAACCAGCATATTCCAATACTTGTGTATCGTTAATTCTGTAGATTACTGGAATCCAACCAAATATATTTGATGTGTTCCAGGTAGGCAGCGTTAATTCTCCACCATTCTTATATTTTCTACTTGCATAAAGTCTTGGGAGTTTCTTCAAAAGTAAAGAAAAAGAAACCAAGGCAAATAATCCTAAAAGACTAGCAGTTAGGAGTTGAGTGGTCACAACTTCCGCTGTAGGCTTCCTAAAATCTGGAGGATGGTTGTCCTCATCTAATGGTACCATGATCGATGATATATTAAAAATATATTGTAACATGATAATGGAATACTTTCAAATAAGTAGGTAAAATGGCAAAAAAATATGTTAAAATATTCCAAACTTTTTGAATCTCATAGATCTTGAAGTGAAAGTTAGAGATAGCAATAAGAAATTAATAAAATACTCTCTTATCCCTAATAAGCTTGGCACTCAACTGAAAATTCGCAGCAAAAAACTCTTAATGGCAAAGTATGTTTTATTTTCAAATGTACTTGATTTTTGGTATTAACAATTCATACAACTATCAGTAATTTATCTAGAATGTTTCTCAATATTGCTTTTTGTATCTCAAATGTTTATGGTTTCGATTTGAATCCTTTAAATTTGAGCTTTTCATTTCGTTTTGTTTTTCATTTTTATTCTCGTAAGGTCTTTCTCTCACTTTAAAAACATTATTCATACCAAGATAATGATAAATCACTTAATTATAACCAAACACAGCCATGTATTTGTGCTTAAACACTTGATAAAGGTTAATGTTAAGGAAATGTCATTGCTTTGATTATGCATCTATTTTATGGTTATATTACATAACTATATAATTCCGCAAAGTCTTCGTATCCTGCATATTAAAGAATACTTATTTACAAATCAAAACTGCTATATACATGATTCTTTTTTTTAATTTATTGATGTTAATGTTTTGGAGACTTTACAATTCAATAGTGTTTCTTTTATCCTTTTTGATTTCAATATGTGTGTTTTAGTATAACATTAGTCTTTACTCATAAAACGTTAAGAGGTAAAATCTGTTTGTTTGCTTTTTCTATCTCCATAATTGTTGTTACGACCGTAGCTTCTGGTATTACGGTTGTCTCTATGGCCACCATTGCTTCTATAGCCACCATTGTCTCTAAAGCCACCATTGTTTCTGTAGCCCCCGTTACTTCTATCAAATCTATTAGATGATTCAAATTCATCAGGTTTTGCATTAAAATCAAAAATTTCTTCAGCATAACGAGATTTTGCGAAGCCAAACATCTGTAATTTAGAACGGTTTGACATTGGAATTCTTAATTCTGGGTCACCTAATAACACACCGTAACTTTTAGCAATGCTTGGATATAACTTATGTCCGTTGAAATCATATTCATCTGAACAAGATTGGTATGATGATAGTACTGATAATATCGCATCTTTAATGATGTATGAAGGGCCAGCACGAGCAACAACATTCTTTATCAACTCTTCATCAGGAACGTAATTAGAGCTCTTTGCTATTTCAATTTTCTTTTCTTTGCGTAAGGCATCTACAAATGGTAATTCGTCTTTACAAATAAATAGAATAGATGAACCTTCTTTACCAGCTCTTGCAGTTCTACCAATACGATGAACATAGTTTGCCATTTCAGTTGGCACACCAAGTTGTAAAACTTCACCAACATTTGAAAAATCCATACCACGAGCTCCGACATCTGTACATACCAATAAACCGGAGTTCATTTTCTTAAAATCGTTAACTAAAAATGTTCTTTTTGCTTGTGAGACTTTTCCATGAAATTCCAAAATTGGTAAAGTTTTACCAATTTCTTTGTATAACCTAGAACAGATAAAAGAAGTCAGTTTAACAGTAGGAACAAACAGAATGGCTTTATAATCTGGAGAGTTTAAAGCACTTTGTTTCACATGTTGGATGGTAGCAAACATACTGTTTACATAAGAATCTGAGACAACAATCGATTGATCAATTTTTTCATGAGCTTCTGGCTCATTTTTATCGACAGTATCCAAAAATAAACATTCGTCTTTGTTCATAATGTCATTTGCTAATAATTGAACCTTATCATCTAAAGTAGCTGAAAATAATAATGTTCTAATATGTTCTGGGCCTTTGAGATTCAGTGTATTCAATGATGATGAGATTGATTCCAGATCTTCCTTGAAACCAATTTCTAACAAACGATCAGCTTCGTCTAAAACTTTAAAATCGACGTTTTTCAAGAATTCCTCTCCGTATTCATCGATCACTTGCATTAATCTGCCTGGTGTAGCGATGACAACATTTGGCCTATAGTTAGTTAAGTTTCTAATAGATCTTCTAAAATCAGTACCACCAACCAAAGAGATGGAACCTAATTTTTTCAATTCTCTGTTTTTGGAAAATAATTTTCTGATTTCTTGTTCGATCTGTAACGCCAAATCTCTAGTTGGAGCAACAATAACAGCTTTCACACAATTAGTATCACTTATTTTGTTACGAAGCAAATGTTGTAATATTGGCACCAAGAATGCAAATGTTTTACCAGTTCCTGTCTTGGCTCTCGTGATTACATCAACTTTATCATTTTCCAAAATTGGTTTGATAGTTTTCTGTTGAACAGGTGTCAAAGTTGGAAAATTCATAGCTTTAACAGCTTCAAAAATTTCATCACCAATAATCTTTTCATCATGTAAATTATCTAAAGTGATTTCAGCACCATTTTCTTCTTTTGGTACAACCACAACTTTGGAAAATTTAGATCTTTTCAAACCATCTTCTGGTTCTTTTCTAAAACTATTTCTGCCATTATTATTTCTTCCATAATTGTTGACCCTGTTCTTCCTCATTCTGTTATTACCACCAAAGTTATTATAGTTGTTGTTGCCATCATTTCTCCTGCCGTTAAAATCAAAATTATCATTGGAACCTTGACCTTTATTGCGAAAGTTTTGACGACCTCTATTCGACCATTCAGCTAAACCAATATTCGAAACTCGATAGCCTCTTGCAGCAAAACAAGCCGAATTCAATAGAAAAGGCCCCAACGTTGAACGAGGTGCTTTAGCAGCATACATCAACACATTCATCACTCCTGGTTATCTTAATAAAGTATCCTTAGAAAGAGTTTGGATTAGAATATCTGTTTTTGAAAGCAAAGAAAACTCAACTTTTTTCCTGAAATGATAAAATCTATAGATCTTTGAAATTCTTGTCTTGCACTGAAACTCTAAAGGCAAACTAACATAGTTATACAGAACTGATAAGTGTATGATACAATTAGATATGGGATATATATATATGTATATAAAAGATGTTTTATACCACTTCATTCTTCTAAAAACTTTGAAAGTTGATTCAAAATCTACTTGTGTCTTTCTAAAAATTGAACTGAAGCATATAAAATTTTTCAAAATCGTGAAAAGATTAAGAGATGCGGTAGCTAAGAGTATCACACATGGTGATGATATTTGATGGTAAAAAGCCAAATAGAGTTGTTGATAAGATGCTTCAAATTGAACTATTTGTCATTCTATGGTTGGAAAGTTGATTATTACGACGTTCTAATTCAGTGGTTTGCTTATTTTGAATTTCATGTTGTTTTGCGTTTCTTGGAAACAGATGGACTTCACGATGATTTGTTCTTTTGGGCAGAATGAGACTCTCTCCATCTTAGTGTTATTCTTTTTGAACAGACGGTTGCAGCTGCACTTATACAACCCAAAGGTGGAATATACTCGAGGATGGTTCTTGCAAAAGTAGGTGTTATTTTTTTGACTAGAATATCTAGCTGTTCGTACAGTTCTACGAGATTTGAGTTGTTGTCAACAATATAGTCTGATCTGGCTATACGATCTTGAAGTGACATTTGAGAGTTCAGTCTATTATCTATTTCCTCGATTGACAATTCTGGATTTCTTGCTTGTAACCTCTCTACTTGTAACTCTTTATTGCAAACGACACTTATTGTGACACCACAGTACATGTCTAAATTAGCTTCGAATAATAATGGCACATCCAGAATACACATTCTATAACCCTTGACGTAACATGACACTATACTTTTGAAGATTTGACGGCGAACGGCTGGATGTGTTATTCCATTCAATACTTGTAGCTCATCTTTATTGGCAAAAACCCATTGCCCTAAAGCAGCTCTATTTAGTTGATTGTTAGGCAAAATCAAATCAGGTATGTTTGGTTGAAAATAACTGACTATCTTATTATATGCAGGTTCTCCAGGTTGAACAACATCTCTTGCAACCTTGTCAGCATCGATTACTGTGATTCCATATTGTTCTTGCAATCTTCTTGACACAGTACTCTTCCCACTGGCAATACCCCCAGTTAAGCCTATGATCAACATTTTTGCGCAGTAATTTTACCAAATATAGAGAGTCTTGATAATTCAATTCAACAAATATATGTTGTTACTATACCTGATCAGAGAACTTTTCAATTTCCTCTCCTCTCAATGGTCACTTTTAATATGAACTACACAAATTAATGTGCTCTTAAAGGTATTCTTTTAATTTGATGCTCACAGTTCACAAAAACTTGGAAATTCCGAAACCAATTGAATGGTTCTGTACATAAAGAAGAAGATGAAAAGAGACTTGATCATTACGATACGATAAGTAACATGCTTGTAACTGATAGATGGAAGATATACTAAGTTGTTCTCATTGCTCACACTGCTTTAAAACTTAATGTTTTTTTTTTCTGGGCTTACTTTAACGAACACTTCCTTTTGAGAAAAGATTAAACAAATGAAAAGAAGTTTTAGTTCTGGTAAATTAGCATTCTCCATACCTCGAATATATGCAGCTGGTTCGAATCCTTTGGCTTTTTATATTGCTTCTCATATAGCATGTTTGCCTGAGCAACCCAGAGTTCCTGAGGTCATACTTCTTTTACAGGATCAAAAGAAATTGGACCGGTTTTTATATCAAGATTCAAGTTTAACTTTACAATCGAATAAGAATAATGTTTTACATCAACTACAATTGATGGCAGCATGCAATCCTCCATCGTATTCAAATGGGGGATTATCATTGATAGAAAATTTTATAATATCAGAGCCTAATACAAAAAGTCTCTTCATGACTTTAAATAAATACTCGAAATCATTGAATAAGAACTCTAATGTACTTGTTTTGAATCCAAATATGGGTGTACTAGACTTGATAAAAGATGAATACTGGGAAAATGAAGAAGAAATGCCAAACATGTTGATTGGTTACGTTAAGGATTATGATTGTTTTTGTCCCCCGATAAGATATGTCAAAAATGAATTTCAAATCAGGTCCAATTGCTCACAATTAAATCTATTAGTTTCACCAGTAAAGTATAATTTTGGAGAAGAAGATGGTAACCTAAGAAGAAACGAGATTGAAGATAGTTTATTGAACAATCCACTATCAAGAGTTTTATTACAGTCGTCCATTAATTCTTTGGTTCGACCTACCGTCAACAAACTTAATCTATTATTGAATTCTTATGAGGAACTATTTTTGATAAGGATAGAAGACCAAATTATTAATGCATGTTCAAATATTATGATTTCAAGCTTTCCTTGTACGGATCATTTGGATCCTTTGAATATGGATAAATTGAGCTTAGTATTGGAAAATTTAATCAATGAACAGTTAAGAGCCATACGTAAGAAAGTCAAAAATATTGATAATTTTCCTAATTCATCAATCGTGTTGGATTCAAAAAGATTAGTCACAATAATAATAGCCAAACTACGAAGAAGTGATAAAGGGTTATTGAGAAATAAAATTGGCTCTAACCAATTCAATAAATATTGTTTCACTTCAAGTGCTATGAACTTAACGAATTTTGTAAAACAAGATAATATAAAACTACCGTTGACCGAACGTTTAATTTCATCATCTTTTAATAAAGTTTATTCAAAACGTAAAGAATTTTTCCACCCAAGAAGATTCAATGGCAGTCAATAGGTCTCATCATGAGTAAATAATTTTATTTGGCTTTAATTAAAAGAGCCTTGTACTCAGCTACACATGTATACGGTTATATATATATATATTCAGTGACAGCATCGGAAAAACATTAACATTTATAAAACTTGTAAATAATGGAGAGTTGGAATATGAGAAGTATTAGTATTTATATTAATGTATATGCAGTTTAACTATGGTTCAAGGAATATAAAATATAAATCATTTTTTTAGTAGAGTAGCTAAGACTATGATCAAAACACTACTAATGATCACGAACTTCCAACCAGATGCTACTGATGAACAAATATTTAAAAATCGTTTATGAATATTCATGGTTTGGTCCATGCTTTCTTTTGAAGCAAGTGATTTATCATTAGACATAATAAAACTTTCAGACTTTTTTTTGTGACAATCTGACCTTATGAAAAGATCAGAGTCATTGTGTATTGAAATGTTTTGACTGCAATCTTTCAAAGTTGGCTTCCCTTTTCCTAACCGAGACTTCTTGTATTTTTCCACCTCTGCTCTTGTTTTGCAGTCTTCAATTTCATTTTTCAACGTTAAGATATTCTCTTCATATTCTATTCTTCTCAAATTCATTTTGTCATTTATGTCATTAATTTCATCGTTCATATTACTAATTAATAATTTAAATTCATTTAGTTTGTTTTCTTGTTCTTTTAGCAGTATTTCTTTCAAGTCATTCTGTAGTTGCGCTAATGCAAAATCATTTTTTTCAACATGTAACTTTTTGAAATATTCTATATTGTAAGTGTAATCTCTTAAATATTTCTCAACTTGTGTGTAAATCAAAGCATCTGTTTTGTATAAGGAGATCTCAGTTGCGAGAATCTTAAAAACGTCTGTCAAGTCATTGCTAGTACCCATAGAGTTATTTACGTATATTCCACTCAACATTTCTGTTTTTACACCTAATATTACATCTTCTAAATTTAACATGTTGTTAAATCCAAATATATTTGAATCATATGCAGCTGCAGTAGTAACCTCTGGTAAAATTTTATATGGATTCACCTTGATTTCACTACAGAATTTCTCATAAGTTTGATTACTCCAACTATTTTTCCTGGTTGGTGAAAGATTATTATCACCACTTGAAGCACTTGAACCAAGCGTGACTGGCTCATTAAACTTATCAAGAGTTGAAAATAGTGGTTTATAAGCAATATCTTCCACAAACGCACTTATCTTTTTATGCTCCGTTTTATTATCTATATCGGTACCTAGATCAATAACGTCACCTACCTTAATTGGATATGCCTCACTGCTATTTAATTTTTTACCATTTAGAAAGGTCCCATTACTCGATTTCAAATCTCGTATAAATATTTGACCTAATTTTGGATCATAATGTAACATTGCATGATTTCTCGAAAGAACTCTTGAGTCGAAATAACCAGTATCGGATTTTACTGCTGGTAATTGATACGCCTTCTTGTCAATCTCATTTCTTTTCCTATCAATATTCGTTTTGATCGAAGTCAGAGATTTATTGTTAGCTGCTACTGGTCTACCGAGTTTAAGGCCATCTGGTTTGATTGGTATATTTAAATGCTTTTTCTCAAATGTCGAGTTCAAAGGCTTCAATATTAAAATTACTGAGAATTTTCCTCTTGGTTCTAATCGTTTTGAGATCTGATCTTGAAGTAACCTTTCATTAGATCCTTTACTGTTATTTTTTATCAATTCATTGATGGCATTCAAACTATTTCGTAGATCATTGGTTGATTCAATAACTTCGATATTACTGCCATCAAAATTAGTTCCCATATTCAATATATTATAAGATAATACTATAAGTTAAAAGCAATTCAACTTCAGTCAAAATTTCACAATATTGCTAGAGATACAAGTATAAAAAATCAACCAGTGGAACTAAATAAATTAAAATCAGATCAATATGAATAATTTTGTGATCTTTGATTTTGAGAAAAATGGATCAATTCAATCAACGTCGTTCTAGTTATACTTTTTGAACTTGCTGAAATCACTCTTATATTATTCTGCACACAGTCGTCTCTTTTAGCTACCTTTCATAAAGACAATTTCAAAACACAGTTATTTATTGGATCGCCAACTTGAAACGACGTGTAAATTATACAATCCCGTTATAAGTTGTTTGTTGAAAGTATTCAATCAATTGAGGAACTCCAACTATTCTTGATTCAAATAATTAAAATGAATCTCAGGTTTGTTTTGGTGCTTTCTACACTAGTTGCTTGTTTGTATAACGTTTTTTATAAGGAAATCATATTTAAGTACCTAAATTATTGTTTTGTTAACTTTTTGATATACGGTTTCAAATTCAAAAATAAAACAAGACTTCAACTTGAAAAGAGCTCTGAAAAGAAAGATAAGTTGTATATTGGATGTTTTTTTAGTTAGGATACAATAAAGTCGTAATTGAATAAGCAAGTCAAACATAGTATTGCTAATCACTGATAAAAATTCTGGGAAGTTTTTAATGGGCAAAGAATTCAATTGAAGAAACGTAAACATAGAAGAAAGAACTATAAATAAACAGGAAATCAAACATTATATAAGAATAAAGAACAGTTTATGGATAATGATGATAGTTCAGGACTTTTTAACAAGAGTTCCTTTACTTCTATCGTATCCCACGCTTATTTTATCAAGCAACTTGTTTGTTGTTTTGAATGATAATGATATGCTTTCTGAGATCAATCCACGTTTAGTTATTGCTTATCATTATATTTTGAAGCTTTTTTTAGTGCCAATATTTATTGCAACATCATTCGTATCAATTGGCTACGCATTTCGAGTTATTCACCACAAGAAGTTGATTCTACCAATATTTATCTTTTGTTATATTTCAAGTTGTCTAACATTTTTGTTAGGTTCAATCCAAACAACAACCATATCGCTATTAACAATTAACTTGTTGTTCTCTAAATATTATGAATTAAGTGAAAGTGCTAAAGCAGCGATTGATTTTAGAGCTTTGATTATTTGTTATGTTCCATTGTATTTTATTAGTGCAATTATCTGCATTTTAGAATCAGAAGAGCAACCTTGGGGTTATTATGCTTATATGAAGTTGCTAGCATGTCCAACATTGACATATATACTGTTGATTCTACTCGTGTATTTATCCATACCATTTGTGATCAAACCATTGGTGAAGTTGAAAAAAAATGAAGCTAATACTTCAATTGATGTCGGTATTAGTACGGATAGAAAAATGCTATGCATTAGTTTGATGTTTCTTCAAGTCGTTATATTTTCAATCATTTTTACAAGCACTTTATGGTTAAAAATTTGTAAAGTACAGTTACTGATTGGATTTGTATTCAATGGAAGTTTAATTGTATTCTATTTGTCTTTACAAGATTTAATGAATGCTAATACAAGCGTTGATTCTAATAGTCAACTCTTATTTAAAAATATTCATGTTGCTTGGATCACAAAGTATACTACCACGTTAACAGGAATTATGTCAATGGCTTTAAGATACTTATCTTTCAAGAAAATTGCTGGAGATTATCGTACCGATATTGTCATCGGAATCTATATTTTGGTTTCTGAAGCAATTTTATATTGGTCAACAAATAATTATAACCGTATCGAAACTCATCATTCTCATTCACACAATCATGATACCAAGCACACCCATTCGGCTGATACTTGTTCAAACGAGGTCATTTATGAGCACTTATCTAATGAACATTCGCACTCATCTTTAGGCGTACTGCGTGAAATGGCAGCTAACGAAGAAACAAGATCTATCTTTTCTTTTTTATTGCTAAATACCACATTCATGTTTGTTCAATTGCTATATTCTTTCCGATCAAAATCATTAGGTTTGTTATCTGATTCTTTACATATGGCTTTAGATTGTACTTCTCTGTTGCTTGGTTTGTTAGCTGGTGTATTATCAAAGAGAGCACCTTCCGATAGATATCCATTTGGATTATCTTATCTTGAAACGATAGCAGGTTTCACAAATGGTATACTACTTTTGGGTATAGTTGCTGGTATTTTTATTGAAGCAATTGGAAGAATTTTCAATCCCGTAAAAATAGAGGGCACAAATGAGCTGATTCTTGTAGCAATTTTAGGTTTGTTGGTAAATATCATTGGTCTATTTTCTTTCGATCACAGTGGACATGTTGATCACTCTGATAATGATAATATGAGGGGTGTATTCTTACATGTTATGGCGGACACTCTGGGTTCTGTTGGTGTCATAATTTCTTCTGTTTTGATAAAACTGACTAATATATATATATTTGATCCAATCGCATCAATAATGATTGGAGTATTTATTTTATTGAGCGCAATTCCATTGATAAAGTCTACTTCGACAACCATTTTATTGAAACTTGATGATAAAAAACATAATAATTTAAAGAACGCATTGCATAAAATTTCAACCACACCTGGGATAGCAGGTTACACCTCACCCAGATTTTGGCCGAATAAGCCAAACTCAAATGGTCATTCTCATGGGCATAGTCATGGCCATAATCATTCTCATTCAGAGAACATGGAAAATGATAATGAACATTTGCATAGTCATCAGTATCAAACAAATTCAGATAAATCGGAAGAAAAGCCAGCAACATTAATAGGTTATATTCATATACAATATGTTGAAGGTGAGAATTCTACCATTATAAAAAAAAGAGTTGAAAAAATATTTGAAACATTTCAAATAAAAGCCTGGATTCAAGTGGAGTCAAGTGAGTCACATTGTTGGTGTAGAGCATCCTCTTATTTATCTCAAGTTACTTCAGCTTCAAAGCCATCGAATGATAAATTATCGTAATGGTTTATAAGTATATAAGCATTTTAATGAACAGTTTAAAAATAACAGATTCTATGTAAATAAATAATTATTTCATTGTGGTTTTTTAATTTGATCACTTTCAGTAGTTAAATGACATTATACATGTTACTAGCTCAAGAATCTCGTTCAAATTTAGCCATCAAATAAACAATGCAACTAAAGAGTGGGTAAATAGTATGTGGCTTTGGGACCAGGTATAGTAAAACTAATTGTTTTACAATATTACATAATGGTATTTTTTACTCTATCGTAAACTTCCAGTAATTTATTCTTTGAAGTATTTGTTCTCATATAATAGTCTCTAAATTTTGTCACAATATTAGTGGTAACTTCTTGTCTTGTTTTGACACCATCACAAATCTTTTTTAAGTCTTCTTCCATTTCTCTTCTTTGGAAGGGTTTTGCAAAGGAATCCTCCAAACCCATTTCTTCAAAACCATGCACCAATGAAATACCTAACGTAGTAGGTTGTAAATATGTTTCCTTTCCGGCTTTCTCTGATTTAATGTAATTTCTCACTTGAATCTTTTCAATGTGCTCAGCAATAGTTGCGTCAGTTCCAATCCCATTGGCATCCATTAACATAATCAGTTCACTTTCAGTCATAGGCTTAGGTGGCGATGTGCTTCCTGAACGCATTTCAGCGGTTTCTATGTCGCAGAATTGATTCATCTCTAATCTTGGTAATTGCTTTGTTGTTTCCCACCTTTCCCATGGATAAACATCCAAAAAGTTCCTTTGCAATACTACAAGACCTGTTGCAGTAAATGTTTCACCAGCCCAATCTAATGTGAGTGTAGTAGTTGTACCCTTAGCATCTTCTGAACAACAAGCTAAAAAGTGTCTAACAACATACTCGTATATCCTTCTTTCGACTGGAGTTACATTAGCATGCTCACCAAGAGCCATGATGGGATGGATTGGAGGATGAGCTTTATCATCATGTGAACCTGCACGTGGTGTTTGAAATTGTGAATGCCCAACAACATTACCTGATAATAAATTCTCTGCATACTCAGACCATGGTGATTTATTAGAGCTATTATCTTGACCAATCTGAGCTTGTTTCTCAACTAAACTTTTCAAATCCATTGTTTTGGGGAAAATATCAGTTTCTGTTCTAGGATATGAAAGAAAACCCTTTTGATACAACTTTTCTGCAGCATCTAATGACTGTTTTGCATTAATTCTTAGATATCTAGCACAGTTTTTTTGTAACTCAACTGTTGTAAGAGGTAATGGACGATACTTGGAGGTCGGTTTTGACTTTAGATCGACTACTTTAGCTTTATTTCCTGCTGTTTCTATACAAAGTTCATAAAATGTTAATACTGATAATCTGTCAAATAGGTGGCCTCTTGCCCATTGGAAAGCAGTTGGTTTTGAAATGCTTGTATCGGAATTAGCAACATGTAATTGAATATACCAAAATTCTTCTGAAATAAAATGTCTTATCCTTTCGAATCTATCAACTACAAATCCTAATGTAGGAAATTGGCAAGTTCCATATGATATCACTATATTTTCTCTTTTTTTATTTCTTGCGTTTATATTATTCGATTGTGTTGAAGACAACTTTTGCTTCATGGTTTCTGTTAATAATCTAGTGAAAGACACACCTGCTCTCAAATCAATTTCCATTCTAGTTCCTACTGCATTAACACTGTTCATATCTAATCTTTTTGGATTTCGAGCAGCATGTAGTATATGAGTTCTCTCCAAATGTGAAAATACAGCTCTGTAAACATTTGGCTCAGTTAACATTCTATTTCCCTTTTTGGCCTCCAAAAAAATCTCCCAACCAATATATTCACCTTCCCTATCACAATCTGTCCATATCATAAGAGCGTCAGCATTTCTAGCTTCTCTTTTAATGTTATCTGCAATTTTTTTTTGATTCTTGTCAAGAGTCTGACTGAGTGGAGCATCAAATAACTCATGTATTGCACATTTCCCCCATCCATATCTTTCATTTGCAAAGTCAATCCCTGTCAAGTGTCCTGCCACACTTGTCATTGTCACTTGACAATCTCTTGAGCCAGAGAATGGGAACCCACTAAAATTGAAATCATAATTTTTAACATACATATAACCTGAATCTCTTGCAACGGAAGAGCCACCACCAAGTATTTGTGAAACTGATTTCGCAATTGAGTTCTTTTCAGCTACACAAAGTACCTTCATTCAAATTGGTTCAATTCAGTTTGATGATTGTTATATATTCTATTATCGTCTGGGCGCCTAACTTAAATCAATTCAATGTTTTATACTACGATTATTAAACTCAACAATGATAAATGGCAATCGAAATCCAATGCTCACTGATAAAAGTTTTGAATTCAAATTGCTTGGGTTCAATCAGCTTTTCTAATTTGTTTCTGTTGTTACAATGAATTGAGACTTAAAATATGAGTATTAGTAGATCAATGTTTTCAAATCTTAAAAATGTGCGATGAAATTTTGAGATGAGATGAAAGGTTGAATATTGATGAATGAGCAAGGTTGAATCACTTACATATTCTCTCGAAGATGTTTAGAGTTACTGAATACAATTGTAAAGAACGATAATTCCACATTCATAGAAGAAATAGGACATAGAAGTGTTAATCAAGTTGAGAAATATTTTAACTCAGATTGTGGGCATTTTTTATTCCAACAATTCGAATAGAAGGTTCATCATAGAGGCAGAAGTAAGTTTATTCCAAAAGCATTCAGATACGTCTTTTGTTGATAATAAAATCATCAACTCATCTTAAAACAAGACATTGTCTTCTAAAACATATAATTTATTACAATTAATTCAAAAATCTTGTCTCTTTTGAATGCTTCATTTTGAAATTTCTTAGTTATGTGAGTGTGTGTTTTTTTCACATCAAAGTTTTTTCGATGGAGTTCAAATATGTAATGATCAAATATAAAAACATTATCGAAAGTTGCAAATTATAATTCAGAGTTATTGGAACAGTTGAGAAGTTGTTGTATTTATTGAGTACAAGAGTTTACTAATTACTGTGATTATTATGCATAATTTGGTGAGTTAAGATAACCACATCATATATCCACAAGAGAAATTACTCAAAAAACTTGGAACCACAAGAAAGTTTACAATAGAAGAAAATAGGACGCTTTAGTATACTCGATATATATTAAAATAAGTTGAATGAACTAATTCAGCATATTGATCTATTGTTAAGAGATTTCCCAAATATTCATTTCTATATTCCTTTTTTTTTCCCTTTTATGTATTAGAAACATGATGAATGATAAACAGAAAATATCTGTGAATAATATTCAAAGAATTATTATAGCATTTCAGAATCAATTACAACCAATTTTACAATCAAATCAAATTGTAAATGATTATACTTTACTGAATGGTTTCATTAGTTTGGTTCATTCGAAATTCAATAATATAATTTTAACTAAATTTGTCGATAATGAGGAAATATTTAATGTGGATTTGAAAAATGTCAAAGATGATGATGTTAATGGTTTTTCACAACCTTTTGATCAAAATTCTATCTCTGAAATATTGGACTTACTATGGGAGAAGATTCATCATCCAATATTCAAATGGTTTCTACTTTGGGCAAAATTTATTAGAAATGATAGTGCTGATAAAAAGAAGAAAAACTATGTTGAGTTCAGACAGATGAATTCAAAATTAACCAAATATTTCAAATCAGTAACTTCTTTCTATTATAATATAATTGAAAGTGTCATAGTAAAATATGATTTAACCTCGATGATCTCCTCAAGTTTGATTGAAAAAGATTTAAATATTATATTGACAGATGAGTTAAAGAAGAAGCAATTTAATTTCAATGATGATAATAATAGTAAATCAATTATATTGATATTAACCATTCATAAATGTCTTCTATATTTAGGGGCTTCTCATAAGTATAAAAAACTAAATGAGAATTTCACAAGTAAATATCACATAAATGATTTCTCAAAATCATTTAAATATTTAAATACTGCATCGTTGTTATTACCTTCCATTGGTCAAAGCTATTTACAAAAAGGTTTAACTTATTTGAAGACTCAAAATTATGGACTATGTATCCACGAATTAACTAGAAGCATTACCGCAAGGATTTCTTCGACTTCAGGACAGCAAAATTTAACTAAATTAATAGGAAACAATAACTCAAATAAATTCAAGGAGGCTTTTATTGAACACTTGAACGAAATTCATAATAAAGAAATTATGAGGACAAGCATTGTTGATAAAGAAATTATTGAGATTTATTTCGCAGCATTATATTTTATTTATTTGAATCCTCACGGTTGGTTATCGCAATACGATGATCAACAATTAGAGACGTTCAAAAATTTGAAAATGAGTAATGATATGGATGTCAACACTTTGGATAGAATTTTTGAAGAAAAATTGTCAACAAGATATATGAAATGCATCGATTTGATATTTAAAAATTCAATGACGTTGGTGGGTGGATTTGATTTACTTTTGACAAATCTTTTACCAATTAACAAACATCGAACAAATGGAAACAGTTCTGTTGAAGAGCTTCCAGATGATGCTCAGAGTACCATGAAAATAACAACATCAAAACAAAAAGAGATCAAAAAAATACCTTTGAGTCAGTTAACAAAGGTTCAAACTAATTATTTAGTGTTTGCATTTAATTATTTTACTTCAATCATTGAAAATATTAGCATAAAACAAACAAAAAATGAAAAGGAATCATTTGAATATTTAGCAATCATAAGAGTTTTGTTAGGATGGATTCAGTGTAATAAGTCTGTTCTGCAATTTGCACATAGAGATATTGAATTTTCCTATTGGTTAGGAAGTTTCGCAAACGAACTAATAAGCAATAATAATATTGATTTTGAATTTGAAAATTTGAAAATTCCAAAATCGTTATATTATTTACAAGAGGATGTTCTAGTGAAAGATTTTTCACCAGTAAACTATTCTTTGAGAGATATTAATTTCAAGGAGATACTTATAACAGATGACAAGATTGATAGACTAACTGGTAGGATTGAAGAGTCACAGAAAATGACAAGTATGGATGAGTACAATTTGAGAGTGAAGTCGATTGTGAAGTCGATTTATCAATTATTTTTGAAAAATAGAGTAGGCATAAAATGGGATAAAGAAACTCATCAATTTATTTTACCTTCCATGACTATTATTCAAGAGAAGCGGAGAAAAGAAAAACTCAAACTAATGGCTGATACACAAAATAAGAAATTCAATAGTTTCACCAAAGAAAAGAAGCAAAATCACTTTATTGGTGTTACTGAAATGAAAAATGTTTTGAAGAAAAAAACATTACAACATACAACAAACAAGGTCTCTGGAATTAGAGGATACAGTGGTTCATCCATTCCGATAGCTCCAACTAGCTTTACAACGAAACCTAGCAGTGAAATGACATTCAAAAATACCGAAAACTTCAACGATGAAGAGCTAATTGAGAGTATTGCCAATCCTGAATCATTTGTATCATCGCCTCTTTCCACAAAAACTGCTAAAACTGTACCTAGCTTCCAAAAAGAAGAACATAAAGTCATTACCGGTTCTGATGCCATTATCAGAAGCCGAGAAAATATTTCTAATATTTACAAGGCTACTATTGAAACCAATGAAGATAATATAGATAATGCTGGATCCTTTACGGCAACAGGTCGTGGGGTAAATTTTTCAAACTCAAGTTTGAGTTCTAATATTTCGAAAGTAAACTCTGATGAGAAAATTTCATTCATCGATGACACGAATGACTCATTTTTGATCGAAGATCGTTTTTTGAAACAACTGAATAAAAATTCGACACAATTTCCTAACTCTAGAATATCTGAGAAAAATGATGTAGTTAAAACGACAAAGTCGTCTGATTCGACAACTATGAGTTTCTCGGGACAGGAAAATTATAATCAAGGGTTCATTTCGCAATCTAATCTAGTTTTTTCGTCTCATTCACAAGTCACTCAAAAACCTTTATCGACATATAGCTCCAACGGATCTCAACAACTACCTCAAGGGGATGCTAATGAAACCAATCCAAAGTTAAAGAACAATGGTGTAGCAAGTGCACCACCACTAGTTCATAATTCCCAACCTTACCCACAAGCACAAATGCTAAATAATATTGATCCTAATTTTTATTACTCTCAAAATGCCAATCAAGTAATGTATCAACAATTTCCGTCTCAAATATTAAGTCAGTACCCAAATACTTCCAATCAGCCTTACTTTGTAACACCGGGTCAACAATATTACTCCTCTCAGCCTTTTCCACCTTCTCAAAGCCAACAAACATATTATCAAGGAGCACATAACGATCCTGCATTTCGTGGATCTTTTCAATCTCAACAATATATGAGATCAGGCATGAGTCAATCCTCCCAGAGCCAACATTCCAGTATTCCTTTTACTCAACAAAATGAAATGCCATTTGGCTACACATATTCTGACTCAGACTCCATGCAGTCTCGAAACAATCAACAGACACAGCATCAGCATTCTTCCCATAACCTTGGAGCTCCACCTGGTCTTTGAAAATGGGACTCCTGATCTGATATCATACATTTAAATAAGCACATATATATACTTAGCTTATTAACTTAGATATAATAAAGTATTTAATCATTAGCAAAAATTTTACGTCTTTTCCCCAAGCTGAACTATTGATTAAAAGTGTTTCATTTTTTGCCAACCTTTCTAATGGTTGATTCAATGAGCAAAACTTTAAATTTTTTAAAAATTGAAAGGTCGAAATTAATACAAAGAAGTTAATTTCCATTTAAAGGTGACAAGATTATGTGCATTTGATTAAAATAATTGATTATTACGTTTGTTTAAGGATATATATTGTACGATGTCCTTGATGTTATTCGATTAGAGTAGTTTCATGCAAAACAAATCAATAAAGCCCTTTTTGGTTAATCATCTTGAAAAGGAGTCATTATTGACAAACAGGATTTTTTTTTATTTTGATAGCTGAGAGATGACAATTGGAAGTGAGCTGGATCAAAAGTATCCTAACGTTTCAAGACATGAATTCAATATTCCGACATTTGGATCAATGGGAATTATTCCACTAGAAGGGACATCAAGTAAAGATAATGTTATATACCTTTGCGGTAACTCTTTAGGTCTTATGCCAAAATCCACTAAGAAAGTTATAAATGATGAATTAGATGCTTGGAGGGATAGAGCTGTGGTATCACATTTTGATCATCCTAAGAAAAATGATTGGGTAAATGTAGATTTACCTTCTCTCCCATTAATGTGTGATATTGTAGGTGCAGAGGAAAACGAAGTTGCTGTATTAAATTCATTAACAACAAATCTAAATATGTTACTGGTTTCTTTTTACAAACCAAAAGGTAATAGAAATAGGATTCTTATGGAGAGCGGGGCGTTTCCATCTGATTACTATGCATTGTTGAACCAATGTTATTTAAATGATATTAATCCCGAGGACACTTTAATTAGAATGAAGTTCAGAGAGAATGAGTTCACGTTTCATTTCGAAGAAATTGAGAAAAAAGTTACAGAAAATAAGGAGACTCTTGCTTTAGTCTGTCTTCCTGGAATCCAGTACTATACAGGCCAACGCTTTGATATTGAAGCTATGACTAAGATGATTAAAAGGATAAGCCCTGAAACAATTGTTTGTTGGGATTTAGCACATTCCGTTGGTAATGTGGAGTTGAAGTTACATGATTGGGGGGTGGATCTTGCAGTGTGGTGTTCATATAAATATTTAAATTCGGGACCTGGTGGTATTGGAGGAATATTTATTAATAATAAATATATTGAAATAGAGTCATTTGAGGAGTCGAACTTTCAACCACGGTTGGCAGGATGGTGGGGGAATAACCCTCTAAAAAGATTTGACATGAAAGAAACTTTCGAGCCTATAGAAGGAGCTTTGGGGTTCAGACAAAGTAACCCTAGTGTAATCGATGTTGTATCATTAAACAATTCCCTAAGACTGTTTACAAAATATGGAGGAATGCAAAATTTAGCGCAAAGATCAAAATTATTAACAAACTTTATGATACAACAGCTACAAAATTCTCCGTTCAACGACAAATCATCAAAAAGGGGCTATAAATTCAAAATAATCACCCCAATCAAAAACGAGAATGATTACGGAGCCCAATTATCTTTATATTTCTATGATACTAATAATAACCACGATGAAACCAAATTAGAAACACTCTGTACATATCTGTTTCAAAATGGGATTATAATCGACGAGAGAAAACCTAACGTGATCAGAATTTCACCAGCTCCATTGTACAACACTTTTTCCGATGTACAAATTGCCATTACGGTATTGAACAAGGCATTAGAACACATCAATTCGAACATGAATGCAGAGATGAATCTTTGAAAAAAACATTCCCAGCCTCTAGAGTTTTCAATTTTTTCTTCTCTCAAAACAATTACAACTTATGCCACTGCCTTTCCTCTGAACAATACTAAAGATGAACACATATAAATATAGTATATACATTTACAACTTAAACTACTGAATACATACCTATGCATATGACTTTGAAGTCTCTTCGTAACAGTGTTATATCGGAATTACTGTCATCAGCGACTTCTCCTGAAAGTGTCACAAAATGAATCATGCCGGGTAAAATACTAGGTGTTGTTTTTTCCAAAATTTTTTTTTTTTTTGTTTGTTTATTTTTTAAGAAGTAAGAGAAAACATATACTAAATCATTCATAATTTACTGATAATAACAACGATCACATTACTATTTTTAAGAAGATTCTGATGGATTTTAGCTATATTAGAAACTTTTCGATTAATTATTTATCATCTAACATTTAGTCAATTGTTCAATAAGATCAGAGAAACACGCATCTGAAGTTCTGATCCAGCTTTCATTTTAATCACTTTTTAAATAACAAAAAAGAATTATCCTTAACAACTACAAGGCACGTTCTGATACAACAAAAAACAAACAAACAGAAATAAATACAGTAATCTTTTTTTGAACATACAGTCGTCAATATTTTGTTTTAATGGTAATATCATACACTATATAATTGTGAAGAAAAAACAACAACATAACTTTAGCATAACTCCCAATATAAGATTATTAGTTTAATATTAGAAGATACAAAAAACAACAACAAGTAACAAAAACTACGCATATAACGTACACTTTAATATTGAATTTAATTTTTGGTGCATATTTTTTATCTCTCACTTTGAATACAATGATATCCTCCGATATAATGGTTCCACAACATAACCTTTATAACGATGGATTCGATAATTTGAAAGGGACTGGAATAAATAATCAAAGTGCAAGTAGGGACTTTCATAGAGTTGAAAAACATCGAGACAAAAACGTTGAGTTTAGGCAATCCAATAGTTATCACTCATCATCAAATTCCGATTCAAATTTAGGAAGTCCAAGAAATGATAGCACGTCTTCTTCAACCTCTTTGGATGAATATTATGATTCTTCTGCAATAAATAACAAAATAGTCGTGGAGGAATCCAATAGCGTTGGCACAGATTCAACGTTGCTTAAAAACAAATCGAATAATTACCATACAGCATCAAATGAAAGTGAAACTATCAAAAAAATGAATCTTACTAAAAATAATCACACCAATATAAATCATGCTGATGGTGCTAATTCTGCTAGCAAATCTATCTTTAATAATAATTCTAATATCAATAGTACCAGCGCCATCACCCCCATTACTACTGATAATAATAATTATAAAAGTAAAAGTAACGACATTGACATTGACAATTTCAATAGTAATACCAATAATACTAATGATATTAACAAAATATTAGATAGCGATAGCATTGTAGAGACAGAATCATATTTACAAGATTTGCATGATGATAATATATTATTGAATAAAGTTGTATCTAGATCATCCACAACGACTTCAAGTACTCGTAATACAAGAAACACCAAACTTAATTCAAATGTGAATTCCTCAAGAAGTTCAAAGCTGAAAACAAAAACAAAACAGACTTTACATACTAGCATTAACAACGAATTAGATTCAGAAGTACCGTCTCCAGTTTTGGACAGAAAAAGGAGTACAACAGGATCATCAAGAAAAGCACTACCATTTCATTCCTCGAAACATTCACAAATTCTACCTGTGGAAGATTTATCAACATCATCAGAGAACAAAAATATTAAAGACTCAAGCTACATTCAAAACAACACATCTTTATTTTCATTACAAATACCTTTACAACAACATAAGGTTAACTCTCATAGTATGAACAAAACAACAAAACATAGTAACAGTGTCAGTATTAATAAAAATATACAAGAAGAAGACTTTTCACCAATAAGGAAATACGTTTCAACTTCACAAATATATAGAAATGATGGTTCGATAAAGAGATCTGAATCTGCAACTGTGGAGATTAAAAAAATGAGGGAGGCTCTTCTGAAAAAAAGAGAAGTTAAATCAAAGGCCACTCAATCAAATAAAACGAAAGCCAAGGAGGATAATCAGGAAGATGATCGTGTTTTGATTGGTAATCGAGTGAGTAAAGGACATGTGAATTTTATAATTGCATACAACATGTTAACAGGCATAAGAGTTGCGGTATCACGTTGCTCAGGGATAATGAAGCCTCTGGTACCCAATGATTTTAGTTTTACAAAAAAGTTAGCTTTTGATTATCATGGTAATGAACTGACACCATCATCTCAATATGCATTCAAATTCAAAGATTATTCTCCAGAAGTTTTTCGAGAATTAAGAGCTTTGTTTGGTTTAGATCCTGCTGATTACCTTGTTTCTTTAACATCAAAATATGTATTAAGTGAACTTGATTCTCCAGGAAAAAGTGGCTCGTTTTTTTATTATTCAAGAGATTACAAGTACATAATTAAAACGATTCATCATGCGGAACATCGACATTTGCGAAAGCATATACAGGATTACTATCAGCATGTAAAAGAAAATCCTGATACTTTAGTATGTCAATTTTATGGATTACATCGAATCAAGATGCCTATTTCATTTCAAAATAAACTGAAACATAGAAGAATTTACTTTGTTGTGATGAATAATCTGTTTCCACCTCATTTAGACATGCATTCAACTTATGATTTGAAAGGCTCTACTTGGGGCAGATTTACAGCAGTTGATAAAGAAAAATTAGATAACGTTCCAACATACAGACCTGTTTTGAAAGATCTAAATTGGCTTGGTAGTCATCAACAAATTTCGTTTGGCCCATTAAAGAAAGAAAAATTTTTAGCACAGTTGAAAAAAGATGTCCAATTGTTATCCAAATTGAATACTATGGATTATTCCCTATTGATCGGTATCCATGACATAAAGAAGGCAAAAGAAACGTTGATTAAGGAGCAATTGCTTTTATCTCAGAATAGTGCAGATGGAGGAGGTGTTAAAGAGGATACAAAAGATACAACGAATCAAATGCTCAACCAACAAAAGGGGTCAATGATGCTTCATTATTTTAAACAATATGAAGGTGGTATACGCGGCTCTGATGAAAATAACACCGATACTGACATAATATATTATATTGGTATAATCGATTGCTTGACCAATTACTCAATAATTAAAAGGTTAGAAACATATTGGAGAGGTATCAACCATGATTTGAAAGTTGTGAGTGCTATTCCACCTAGGGACTATTCTGATAGGTTTTACAAATTTATTGCTAATTCAGTACGAGCCTCTGATTCAAAGGAATATAACGATAACCCAACTACAAAAAGAATTGATGACGAGAAAATAACCGAACCGTACAAGGACGATCCAAATACAAGTTTGCATACAAGCATAAATTTAAACAAAGACAAGTAAATACTATTTAGCAAAAAACAAGATTAATAAAAGTATTTAAATTAAGTAATGAATTAATATAATGCCCTAAAATATTCATACATATTTTATTGATCTTGACCAACCCAAAGTAGATGTCTATGTCTTTATAGTTCTAGTTGATAACTTGGTAGAGTAAAGTTACCAGATTCAGACTGATACAATTATTAGAAGTTGTGCTAATACAAGTATTCCAGGTCGTTATATGAAGCATCATTATTCATATTCAGAATAGAACGGAACGAAATAATACTCTTATAATTATCAAGAGCACAAAATTGTTTATTATAAATATTGAGGATCAAACGATGAGTATTGTCATAGTGCTTGACAGCAGCAGTAGGATAAACAATCTCATTGATGCCATTATTACTCAACATTTTTATTTAGCTTTACAATATCACAGAGTAATTTCCTGCTATCCACCTTTTAGGGTTCATGGAACATTCTACAAAACTGTATATCTGACGCTGTTAAGATTGTTACATTCAAGTTCAATTTTATTTATCTTTTCAAGAGTTTTCATCAGTGAAGTGATTCCAACTTCCTTTTTATCTTGAATTGGTGTTGCATAGACCTAAGAAAAAATTATGTCATATAACTAGTTGTGGCACTTTGTTTTTGTTCTTTTAAATCACTTTACATATTTCACCTAAGAATAAAACAAAAATGGTTGGAAAATTTGCTTAAAATCCAACAATTGCAGCTCAAACCTTCAGAAAATGCTCGTGTAGCTCAGTGGTTAGAGCTTCGTGCTTATAGATACAATCGGAAACTCGAAGTATTCTGTACTCTTCGGCTTCTAAATAAAGCCCTTGTGAGAAAGCAACGCGACCGTCGTGGGTTCAAACCCCACCTCGAGCACTTTCCCTACTTTTTTTTTGTGTGTAAATACTTTGTAATTGCCACAACAGTCTGAACAAAGTACATCACCATACCATAGTAATATAGCCCAATAGCTACAAAGTGGGTCCTAGATCTCCCATATACTTGACAAGAATGGCATCCAATAGGCCCTTCTATCATATCTTGTGGACGTCTTCTCTACTTTGAGACAAACGGAAAAAAAATAATTATACCCAAAACAAGAGATGCCTACATATATATGACCACTGATGCTGATTGTATGATTTAGCCAGCCCAATATGCTGTCGTGGGTGGTCAATTTTCAATAATTTGAATGAGAGAGACACTAAATTTTATAGTGTTCAACATGTTATTATATCCAAAAGTTGATGAAACTTTTGGAACCTTTTTACGTAGAAACCTTCGCGGAAACCTTTGTTAAAATAAAATTTTCTGATAATAAAAAAGTCGCCATCCAAGAAAGAGAAAAAAACATAACAGAAAAGTATTAAAATTGAAAAATTCATCAAGTTTCTGTATTTGTAACAACTTGTTTGTAATCGATACAAGAGTATTGTAATCGGAGATATTATCTTCAAGTCCTCTTGATTATTTATTAGGCAGTCTGAATTTGTGAGTATATATATATATATAAATATATGTATATATAATTCGGTGTGAATTTGAATAAGATTTTTGCAACTGTCAAGCAGAGACAAAGTTACTACGGATTTTAATCATGTCTCAATTATATGGTAATTCACGTTCTGACACTCTATTTTTGGGTGGTGAAAGAATTAGTGGTGAGGACATTCGTAATCAAAATGTTTTAGCTGCTTTGGCTGTAGCTAACGTTGTCAAATCTTCGTTAGGTCCAGTTGGTTTGGATAAGATGTTAGTCGATGACATTGGTGATTTCACTGTTACAAATGATGGTGCTACAATTTTATCTCTATTAGATGTTCAACATCCTGCGGGTAAAATTTTAGTTGAGTTAGCACAACAGCAAGATAGGGAAATTGGTGACGGTACCACTTCTGTTGTTATTATTGCTTCTGAATTATTAAAAAAAGCTAACGAGTTAGTTAAAAATAAAATTCATCCAACTACCATCATTACTGGTTTCAGAGTGGCTTTGAGAGAAGCTATACGTTATATCAATGAAGTTTTATCTGTAAGTGTCGATTCCTTAGGCAAAGAGACTTTAATCAATATTGCAAAGACATCAATGTCGTCAAAGATCATTGGTTCCGAATCAGAGTTTTTCAGTAATTTGGTAGTCGATTCTTTACTGGCTGTCAAAACTCAAAATTCAAAAGGTGAAATCAAATACCCTGTCAAAGCTGTCAATATTTTGAAAGCACATGGTAAATCATCTAAAGAATCTGTGTTAGTTCATGGTTACGCTTTGAACTGTACTATTGCTTCTCAAGCTATGCCAAAACGTATTGCTACAGGTAATGTCAAAATTGCCTGTTTAGACATAAACTTTCAAAAAGCTCGTATGGCAATGGGTGTTCAAATTAACATAGATGACCCAGAACAACTAGAAGAGATTCGTAAGCGTGAAACTGGTATAATTTTAGAAAAAGTTAAAAAGATTATTGATGCTGGTGCTCAAGTTGTTTTAACTACCAAAGGTATTGATGATTTATGTTTAAAAGAATTTGTTGAAGCTAAAATAATGGCTGTTAGACGTTGTAAGAAAGAAGATTTGAGAAGAATTGCTCGTGCTACTGGTGCTACTTTAATCAGCTCCATGTCAAACTTAGATGGTGAAGAAACTTTTGAATCTAGTTATTTAGGTACTTGTGAAGAAGTTGTTCAAGCTAAATTTTCAGATGATGAATGTATATTGATAAAGGGTACCTCAAAACATTCTTCATCATCTGTTATTTTACGTGGTCCAAACGATTATTCTTTAGATGAAATGGAACGCTCTTTGCATGATTCATTATGTGTAGTTAAGAGAACTTTAGAAAGTGGCAATGTTGTTCCAGGTGGTGGTTGTGTCGAAACTGCTCTAAATATATATTTAGATAATTTTGCCACTACTGTTGGTTCTCGTGATCAATTAGCCATTGCTGAATTTGCATCTGCATTATTAATTATTCCAAAGACACTAGCTGTGAATGCCGCTAAAGATTCAAGTGAGTTAGTTGCCAAATTAAGATCATACCACGCAGCTAGTCAAATAGCCCAACCTGATGACATCAAAAGAAAGAATTATAGAAATTACGGTCTAGATTTAATCAAGGGTAAAATTGTTGATGAAGTTCAAGCTGGTGTGCTTGAGCCAACCATTAGTAAAGTTAAATCTTTGAAATCTGCATTAGAAGCTTGTATTGCTATTTTAAGAATTGATACAATGATTACTGTTGATCCAGAACAACCAAAGGAGGATCCTCATGGTCATATGTAAACAAAAATCAAACAAACAACGAAACTTTATAAAATTTATACTTGTATATACTTTAAAGTATATATCCGTGTTGAATTATAATAAATTATCTTAATTATAATGGTTAAATATTCAACCAGTTATTATGAATATAAAAAATAGTACTTGCCTTTATATTAACGTCAACTCTTGCAACGTTGCAAGTTTCTCGGAAGAGGAGATTGAAAAGTTTTAACCTTTGATTTCACTCGAAGTTTGTATATATTTACTTACAGTATTTTTTATTAATCTGTTTAACATAAAAACAAAATAAAACATGGTTCTTTGATTAAGTGCCCGATATATACAAGTTGATGCATTTGAAACTGATTCTTCAAGACACATAATTATCAGTCATTGAATATGCAGAAACAAAATATAACAGTAATAACACTATCAGTTTTCATTTTTGGTGCTAAAATAATTTCAGATTGAATTGAATTAGTAAGCTTTATTATTTTTGAACATGAAAATGTAAATAATTTTAATCGAAGACACCACTGACCAATTGTCCCTCCAAACATCAAGTTACAATAAAGTTATCGAAATTACTTAAAACAACACCACATATAATCGATGATAATTGTCAGCTGAATAAAAGATTGCACAAGTTTTTTTCTATCTTAAATGCATTTCTCTTAAACGAGCAAAGCTTTTCAAGTTACATTAACGATTTGTACCTTCGAGAAACTGCGGAAGTGTTGAAAAATGTATCATCGAAACATTAGGAAGAAACTTGAAAACAGCATTGCCTTTTACAATAATTCTCTACAGAACAAGTTATATATATTTGTTATTATATCAATTCTTCGTGTTTTTTTTTGAATAGACATGTTGCATCAGGAAATTCAAGTTTGGCAAGAACTTGGCTATCGATTACCTAAAATTTGATGTTCTTCTTTTGTATATAGATAGGTGGGACCTCGGAGCACAATGTCAGTATTTGCTTTTCTATTAGCAAGCACCCACTTGATGTTACACCAAAAAGTGGCTATTAATAAATACTGGTGATCTTTTTTACTAAACTGTTTGAAATATATATATTTTTTGTGCAGGAAGTTTACTGATGATTATAATTTGTTTACGTTTCCTGACATATCTGGTATCAAATACTTCTCATCTATCTTGGTGAAACAAAATTCAATAGAATTGACGGATCTATTAAAGGGAACATATCTTTAAACGAGAATAAGAAGCAAGATTAATTTCACCTTTATCAAAATCTGTACTATGATTTTGTAAGGCTATTAATTCTCTTCAACAAATGTTTAAAAGTTATTTTTCTCCACCAAAATAATGAAACAAATCAAACATTGTTTATGCTGATAATAACTAAGTTTTCTTCACAAGTAACAATGAACTATTGTGTTAGATTCATTTATGTTCAAAAGTTTTTATCTGCGTTTTATGAAGTAATGCGGATTTTCAAGTTTAATGTGTCTTTCGAACATTTTATTCTTCATGATAATACTTTTTGATCTCTATATTATCCCATTCATTGTTATGGATAAAAACAGGTTCTTCAATATCAAATAAGTTGACAATAAGATTTTACAAAGTTGGTTGTGATTGATTATGTCAAAAAAATAAATCATCTCGTTTAATTCTTATCTGCAATTATTTCTTTGAATAATTACTAATTGAAACAAAAACAAATTATTCCGTCTCTTGAACGTTATTGTTATGTCATATCAAGATTGAAATTAAACGAAAAGAACAAAAACTTATTCTTTATTTCAAAATGACACCATTGTATATATTTATATTATTTTGTTTTGTTCGAACATATTTTAACATCAGCCACTGATCAACAAAATCAACTCTCAAGCTCGCCATTCGACTCCGAATAATTTCTTAACTATCATATATATATATAACTAAAGTAACTTTTCAAATTGAATTAACAGCTAAAGAAATTATTCAGATCTTTCTTTGATTACATAAATCACTTCTTTTTAGTGCCATTGAATGACAAGTTTTGCATATTAATATTTGCAAAAGTTATAATAAATTAAGTCATTATTAAGTTTTTGAAAATATTTCTCGTTTAAATACCAAGATCTTTTGAATCCGAAATTTCGTTTAAATCGTTTTCCCGTGAAATTTACGACAGAGCCTAAATAACAAAAGCTTGAATTGACAAACAAACTATAAACAAAATAACTTCATTCAAATATCAAAATTCGAAACTGTTTATTGTCAAGATTGATTCTATCAAGCACATTATCTTTATAAAACAATTTGAAGTTCTGAACCTTATAAATTGCCTGAATTCCAATTGCATTTTGAAGTTGATTGCTGAAATAACAACAAAACAGACTAATAAAGTTACAATGATTGCCCCACCCAAACAAAGAAGAAAAAAGAAAATTGTTGAATTGATAGAGGTTGATGGCAAAAAGGTTAGTAAAACTTCCACTGGAAAGAGAAAATTTCATAATAAGTCAAAACAAGGTTGTGATAATTGTAAGAGAAGAAGAGTGAAATGTGATGAAGGTAAACCATCTTGTCTAAAATGCTCTAATATGAAATTGGAGTGTGTTTATTCTATTTTAGATAAGCCGTTGCCTCCACCATCGACTTTAACAACCACAATTATTATAGATAAGACTCTAGACAAAGATAACGAGGTTCTTATAAAATCCGAAGAAAATGATGACTTAAGAATTGATAAAAAGAAATCTGCAAAAGTGAAAAAATCTGGGAAGAAATCTACCAATTCGAACTTGCTAAGAAAGCCGTTAACTGCATTAATAGATCAAAATCCTATCAATAATTATAGTCCAACTTTACAAGAAACATCATCATATAACATTAAAAAAGAGGATAAAATTCATTCTCAAAGAGATCAAAGGAAAGACTCCGTGGTAATTCAAATGAATTCACCAGAAAAACATGCTTCTGTTGGTAACATGGATGCCTTGTTGCTACCTTCATTATCTGGACAATCCGCCAACAATAATTCATTGTCATTACAACAACAGCTATTTTTATTACCACAGTTAATGTCATTATCAACTTCTGAGAAATTTACAAATTTTGATTTATCAAGTCTAGGAAACATGAATATACAGAACAATGCGAATAGTCATGCAAATAATATAAATTCAAACAATAACAGTAATAATATAACTTCGACCAGTAACAATAATAATATCAATTTGCAAAAAACTGGTAGTAGTAAAGCAACTAATAATTCCAATATGAACCCACTTAGCAACATACTAGGGCTAGATTCGCCTCTACAATCGGCTCCGTTGGGTCATTCTAATAGTATAAGCAGTTTACTATCTATGAGTAAATTCTCAATCCCACCAAATCTTTTTACCGGACTAGGTAGTCAACATGGCACGCCAACCCAACCAACATCTTTTAATGGAGGATTTGATAACTCTAATAATGATACGCCTAACTTAAACACATTGAACAACAATAACAATACTAACGCTAATAGTGGTAACTCTAAACAAAATCCATTGGCAGCATATTCAGACTCACTTGCATTACTAAAAAACGCTGGAATTAATCTCAAAAATCTACTGGGGGGATCTCAGAACTCTGCGCTATCTCAAGTAGATGTTCAAGACATATTAAATATACAAAAGGTAGGTCAAAACCTGCGTGTAAATATTGCCGAGGAAGTTCTTGCAAATATGCAAAAGCAATTGGTTCGCTCCATGAATTTGCAAGAGAACTCCGAGACCTCCAATAACATTTCTCAATCAGCTGGAACGCCATCATTGGTAAGTAACCCTACAATAACACCATCTGCTCAAATCCTGCCATTACATAAGAATATTTTAGAAACAGAAAACAGTAATTTAAATCCTCTAGAAACACCATTAGCTGACATAAATAACATGGGAAATGATATCAACAATTCTGATGTTTATAACAGAAAAAACTCAATCAATAATGAAGGCACTAGCTTAAGCAGCAATTTACAAAACAATACAATTCCTATTTCTCATAATGAATTTGATCTACCAGGTGGGATTAACTCGATTTCTGAACATATGACCAAAAGAATGAATTCACAACAAGAAGTTCAATTTCCTGGCGAACAATTATCTAATTCTGGTCCAAATGATACACCATCGAACACTACCTCACATTCCAAACAAAAAATAACAAACAGAAGCTCAATAGTAAATTTAGTAAAAATGTCACAAGAAGTTTCTTTAAATTTAGTGGATTTGAAACTACTTTATCATTATACTACAGTAGTTTGGAAAACCATCAATGAAGCCGGCATTTCTGGCGTAAATTTGTGGTCTAAAGATATTCCGGAAATGGCATTCGACTACCCTTTCCTAATGCATTCTCTTTTAGCATTTAGTGCTACACATCTTTCCAGACAAGAATATGGATTAGAAAACTATGTATCAAGTCATAGAATTGAAGCATTGAGATTGTTAAGAGAAGCAGTACTACAGATATCACCAGATAATACGGATGCATTAGTAGCGAGCGCATTAATATTAATAATGGACTCGTTGGCTAATGCTTCAGGAGGTGCCGCTTATAATCCTTACAAAAACAATTCAGGTAGCATTAATCTTGACAGCACAGAAAGTGAGATTGAATCATCTTCCGGTAATAATGAAGTTGATAGCAGCATAAGTAATAATAGCAGTAATAATGCAATGGGCTCTAGTGTTATGTCAGCTAGTGCATGGATATTTCATGTCAAAGGTGCTTCGACTATTTTGACAGCTGTTTGGCCATTAGATGAATCTTCTAGATTTCATGATTTAATTTCTATAGATTTAACAGATTTCACGAACTTAATAACCCAAGAAATCAACAAAGAACAACAATTAAGAGCAGATAGTGAACAAGCGACACCATCATCCACAGGAACATCATTTATCACCGAATTGATATGTTTTGACGAAAGCATCACAGACTTATATCCAGTTGAAATTGATTCACCATATTTGGTAACTTTGGCAATTTTAGACAAATTAAATCGTGAAAGGAACGAACCAAACTTCATATTGAAGATTTTTGCATTCCCAGCTCTTTTGGATAAAACATTTTTGGCTTTGTTAATGACTGGTGACCTTGGCGCAATGAGAATCATGAGAAGTTATTATAAATTGCTAAGAGGTTTTACTACTCAAATGATGGATAAAGTATGGTTTTTAGAAGGTGTTTCCCAAGTGTTACCGCAAGATGTTGATGAATACAGTGGAGGTGGTGGTATGCATATGATGTTAGATTTTTTGGGAGGTGGTTTACCTTCAATGACTACAACGAATTTATCCGAATTTATGTAACAAAACTTTAAGAATTTTTTTTCAAATGCATATATCGTATCTAAATATATAATATTTCTTCAAGCCATTCAATGGTGAATAAATAATAGCATAGCATACATTGAATATAGCTCATAAATCAGAATATATGTTAAATAGAAGAATCTCCAAATTAAGCAGCTTAAGTAAAAATATTGTAACACATGTTCATTATTGATAGAAAAGATCATAATCATAAGCTGTTAAGCCACTCCATAATACCCAGCAAAGCTTATAGAGTTGAAACCGGAGAAAATACCTTGATTTGTTAACGTATTCGTTTGAGGGACATCTTCACATAGTTAACCAAACTTCAGTGCAGGATAAATCTCCCATACGCAAATTTAATACTTCCGTATAAATTATCAGTAACGTAAGTTTGTCAGAAACAATATTTAATAAGTTCACTCTCTTACTTGCAATGTTTGAAGAACTTTTCAGCCTACTGCATCCCATCATTTCTGATTGGTATGTCCTGTGAGAAGTTTATCTGTCGAAATGAATGAATTTTCGAAATAATAACACGCAGCACCATAGTGAAAATTTTTCAATAGCGTTCAACATTTGAGAGGATAGTACGTTGTAATGGTACTAAGAACTCTGAAACTTTGAAGACATTTCTGATTATTCTATCAAACTTTTGTTGAAGTCTATTCATTGTACTTCGATTAAAATAGAGTATTCCCAAACCAAAAAGAACGCCCTGTGGTGGTTCTAAACATGGTCAAGATTGTCTTCTATGATGAGGTTGTTGCTGCACAGGAAGAAGAGTGGTGCGTTTTTGAAATTTCACTAGAAATTAACTCAAAGGAATGGTATAAACTTAAAATTATTTTTGTAATGGCTCTTAACTCTTAACTCTTTACTTTATGTTTTTATTCAGTTTCCTAGTATGTTTTAGTTACTCAAAATTGTGTATTTAAAAATTTCGTTGAAGTTTGTACTATGTTACAGATGTTGTTCAATTTTTATTTCTGACCTTTTGCCTGTTAAGACTAACGTAAATGTGATCTAATAGGTCTCTCTACTTTAATATATTATCCGATATCATGTTTATTAACATTATGCACAGTTATGTGATGGCTTATAGCTGAATCACATAGGAATTTACATATCGACGCCAAAATTTGGAGAATCAATTGTTTATAAGCAATTTTGTTTTTAGAAACATTTGTTAGAGTGATTTTTTTGATACATGTAATTGATTTAAACTCATCAAATTATGATTTCGTACCGATATACATATATATTTACATACACCAATTAGATTGTTATTGTGTTACATGAACATTTTTATTTTTATGGTTTATCAATTGAGCCAGAACTTTTCGAACTCAAAAGTTCTTGGTAATCTAAAAATTTACCTTTCAACAATTAGAATGTTGTTTACATTTCAAGTTTATATATAACTACTCTATCATTATCTTTGAAATAAACATTGTTTTTGATTTCAATTTTTTGATCGTTTTAGTTGTGATAATAATATTCTATCTCTTGTCATTTATAATTAATCTACATATATTCGAATTCCTTTGTTACATAATTTACTTAGAAATCTCTATATAGCTGCAGCAAAGGATCACTTGATACATAGAATTCCAATTTCTTTTCAACTGCAATTAGCAATAAAACAATAACAATAGACAATTAAGGATGTTTGATTTAATTAGAGGTACGAAGAATAAGATAAAGTTTATTCCATTTGAAACCGTAGATTCAAAATGTGACGGTAAAGAAGATAAAGAAAGTTTTGCATATGTGAATACATTACAACAAATGCAATGGTATGTTTATGATCATTCTAAAGAACCAATAGAATCTCCGGATCACGAGAAGACAGGTGAATTACGCCGTACTTCTGGTTCATTTACTTTCCTAAATAAATTAACTAGTCCAGAAACGAGATTAGAAACTCAAACTATTTACTTCACTGATTTAAAAACTGGTACAGCTGGTTTTATTCAAATTGTTTATTCAAGTATGGTCAACGCTATATATAAAGGTTTCCAATTGAACTTCAAACTGTTTGACTCTAAGGATAGAGACTCTCATTCGAAAGATGTTTGGCAATCATTCAAACTCTCAAATTTGTCAACTTTCAAACCATTAAAAGTACAATTTAATGATACCGTTAAATTTGAATTTGTCGAATCAACATCACAAGATAAAAGCGTATTTGCACAATTACTAGTTCATGTTGATATTGAAAATACTGAAGATACTGGTTCCTTAAAGTTAGATCTAGTTATCGATTTATTTCAAGGTTATACTATAAATCCAGATGGTTGTTCTTACTATTTAGAAAAAGGTATATCGAAGGAAGAATCAGCTAAAAAACCAGAAGAATTGGATTCTAATAAAATGATGAGACATCTGTTTGTTCCAAGAGCAAGATGTACTGGTAACATTTATTATAAGAATATTAAAGGCGCCAATGAGATCAGTTTGGAGCTAAAGGACACCCCTACATCGTACATTGATGCTGTTCAGGGTTTATTACCAAACAAAGCTGCTAGAGCTTGGAATTTTCTATGCTATCATAGCAAAACATATTCATTAATCTGTATGGAATATTCCACTACTGAGGAATATAATAAACAAACAGTCACTACATGGGCAGTAACCCAAAACAATAAATTAACCAGAGTGTGCTCATCTGTTGACAAAAACCCAGTCAAATATCTGAAGACAACTGTTGACAAAGATAACGGTTGGAGTCCTCCTTCCAAGATCGAGTTTCCAATGGGCTTCGTTGAATCAAAGCTAAATCTAGTTAACAGATATGATATAATGAACGAACTGCCAGCTATTGTTAGAAAAATTGCTCAAAATATCGCACATGTCAAGCCGTACATTTATCAATATTGTCAACCATCTAAATATGAAAACGAAGAAGGTATTTCCATCATCGAAAGCACATTCATTAGTTAAATGAAGAAGTGAACTCTCCACCTAATCAACAGTAATTACTTGCAGATAAGTGCTGCTCAGTATCAAATTTTTTTTTTAATCAAGCACATATAATTATAGATAACCTCGACTAATAATTAATACTTAATAATACTATTATATGATTGTATTCTCACACAACTCAAGTGATGAGTAGCTTGTCTCAAACTCAACCTGCGTCCAGAAGAAGGTCTTCATTGGGCTACCACTGGCTCATCTCATGTTCAAACTTCGAATAGTTTCGTGTGCAATGATCCGCCAACCTACATACTTTTTTCATTAAAGTTCAAAATTTTGCGATGAGCTTCACTGAAATTTTTTTTCATTTGAAAACTTCTATACAATATGATCATGCTCAACAACAGTTTAGTTATCGTTTACTAGACTTGACCATGGAACTTGAATACAATTATATCAAAGCCATATTTTTGTTGATAAACTTTGTTTTGTAGATTTTTTTGGTTTCAAACCACGATATCAAGAAAAGCAGGAAAAGGGCAATAAAAGAATTAGTGCATCGTATCAAGTTCGAAAATTTGAGCATCACAAAGAAAATGGATTTGAAAACAAGTTATTCTAATACTACTCTAAGGCCAATATATGCAGGTAGTGGTGCAGCTGCAACTATATCCGAAGATGGTTGTATTCTTGCCACACCATTATTGGATGAAATTAATATAGTAAAATTACACGAAACTGATAATAATGACCTTAAAAGTAACAGTAATGAAAATACAGCTCATATCTTGCATACTATCGAAAATGATGATGAACAAGAAATAACAGCGTTATCTATCACGCCAGATGCCCAGTATTTATGTCACGTTTCACAGGCTCAATTGCTAAAAATTTACAAATTGTCAACAGGCAAAACCATTAGATCTATCAAAATATCTTCTCCATCTTATGTTTTGGACACTGATTCCACGTCTACTTTACTAGCTATTGGTGGTACAGATGGTTTGGTTACTGTTTTAGATATTGAAAACGGTTACATTACACATTCGTTAAAAGGTCATGGTGGAACTATCTCCAGTTTAAAATTTTATGGCGAACAACATACCAACACTTGGTTACTAGCTTCTGGTGATACAAATGGTATGGTCAAAGTGTGGGATCTAGTAACAAGAAAGTGTGTCCAAACTTTACAAGAACACAACTCTGCTGTTAGAGGTCTTGATTTTAAGTTAATAGAGAATGCAAGTACTAATGATTCTTTACAATTTATATCTGGTGCCAGAGACAATGTCATCAATCATTGGGAATTTAACGATGTAAACAATTTAAAAAAATGCAAACTGCTAAAAACAATTCCAGTTCATCAACAAATTGAAGCTTGTGGTTTTATTGTTAATATTGATGGAATCGATAATGATTTGATATACACAGCAGGTGGTGATGCCATCCTACAGATTGTGTCATTAACTAATAATTCGATCATCAAAAAAACTAAAAAACCTTTAGAAGAATTATTTATTATAGGTGTTCTACCAATAAAAGAAAGCACCGAATTATTTTTAGTCTACTCTGATCAAACTCTTCAATTAGTTGATTTACAAGAAAATTTCATGAATCCAGAAGAGCATATAAAAATTTCAACGTCATTAGCTGGTAACCATGGTACAATTGCTGACATGAAAGTTGTGGGCCCAAGTTTGAATAAGCTAGCTTTAGCCACAAATTCTTCAACGTTGAGAATTATTCCTATTCCAAATCTTGATGACAAGAACTCGATCTCGATATCCACCGAATTAGAAGAAGGTCATACTGATCTATTAAATGCTGTCGATGCAACTGAAGATGGGCTATGGTTGGCCACTGCCTCTAAAGATAACACTGCCATTCTATGGAGATATAATCCAAAAACCGATTCATTTTGTAAATATGCACAATTCCAAGGTCATGTTTCTTCTGTTACATCTGTTGGTTTACCTAATGTTATGCATAAGAATTGGCCAGAATACTTACTTACAGCTTCTAATGATTTAACAGTTAAGAAATGGAAAATTCCAAAACCAACAGATGATTTTAAAATTGATATGCATATAATAAAGTCTTCTGAATACACCCGTAGAGCTCATGAAAAAGATATCAACATGATTTCCATTTCACCAAATGATAGTATTTTTGCTACTGCATCTTATGATAAAACTTGCAAAATTTGGGATTTAGAGACTGGTGAATTAACTGCCACATTAAGCAACCATAAACGTGGTTTATGGGATGTCTCATTTTGTCAGTTTGACAAGTATTTAGCCACAGCTTCTGGTGATAAAACAGTTAAGATTTGGTCTCTTGATACATTCACTGTTGTGAGAACTTTGGAAGGCCACACAAATGCTGTCCAAAGATGTTCTTTCTTCAACAAACAAAAACAACTAGTAAGTACTGGTGCAGATGGCCTTGTCAAACTATGGGATTGTAGTACAGGAGAATGCATAAAAACTTTAGATGGTCATGATAATAGAATATGGGCTTTGAATACAATTGATGATGGTGATCTATTTATTACTGCAGATGCTGACGGTGTTTTTCAATTTTGGAAGGATCATACCCAAGAATCAAGAGAAGAAGATATTGAAAAAGAAAAATTGAAAGTAGAACAAATGCAAACTTTAGAAAATTACTTATCTAGTGGGGACTGGACCAATGCTTTCTTATTGGCAATTACATTAGATCATCCAATGAGACTTTATAAAGTTTTGAAACAATCTATGAAATCTGGAAGTAGCGAGAATTTTGATGAAAATGGACAGCAAATTATTTTCAATAAAGAATTAGATAATGTCATTAGCACATTACATGATGATCAAATACTTTTATTGATGCAAAGATGTAGAGACTGGAACACAAATAGACACACGCACGCAGTTGCCCAAAAAACAATCAATTGTGTTCTAAGAAAGTTTAATATAAATAAACTATCTGAAATCCCAGGAATGATTAAGACAATTGATTCCATTTTACCTTATAGTCAAAGACATTTTAGCAGAGTTGACAATTTGTTGGAGGAAAGTTATGTTTTAGATCACGCATTGTTGGAAATGGACAACTTGTTTTGAATAGCGACCATAACTATATCTACATCTACATCTATATATATATAGTTTCAAAGTCAAGTATAAATTTAGAGAGATATTCATATATAACATAACAATAAAATTGGCATTATATTAAAATTAGATCGAGTAAAGCAACTCTTCACTAGTACTTATGAAGCTTACTATTTGTTGTTACCCGAAGCATAAATAACCAGTATTGAGATTGTATACAATTTGAAAATTTATCTTGAGTAATACATACTGTTACATATATTAAGATATAATGAGATGAGATGAGATGAGATGAGATGAG